>JAIUJO010000362.1:157500-160000 GCA_023846275.1 Vanilla planifolia
GAAGAAGAATTAAGAAGAAGAACTAGAAGACAATGAAGAAGAATTAGAAGAAGAAAAAAAGTAGAATAAGAAGAAGAAGATTAATAAGAAGTAGAAGATAAAGAGGAAGAAAAAGTAGTAGTAGTAGAAGTAGAAGAAGAAGAAGAAATAAAAATACTAGAAGGAGAAGAAATACAAGAAGAAGAAGAAGTCGAAGAAGAAGAATAAGAAGAAGAAAAGGACAAAGGAGATGAAGTAGAAGAGGAAGAGAAAGAGAAAGAGGAAGAAAAAGAAGGAGAAGAAGAAGAAATAGTAAAAGAAAGAGAATTAGAAGAAGAAGAAGAAGTAGAAGAAGAAGAAGAATAAGTAGAAGAAGAAGAAGAAGAAGAAGAAGAAGTAGTAGTAGATGAAGAATAAGAAGGGGCAGAGGAAGAAGTGGAATAAGAAGAATAATACGAAGAAAGTAGAAGAAGAAGAAGAAGAAGAAGTGGAAGAAGATGAAGAGGAAGAAGAAGAAGTAGAATATGAAGAAGAAGAAGAAGAGGAACAAGAGGTAGAACAAGAAGAAGAAGAAAAAGAAGAAAAAAACAGAGGATGAAGAATAAAAACAAGTAGAAAGGTAAGTAGAAGAAAATCAAGAAGAAGAAGTAGAAGAAGAAGAGAGAGGAAGAAGAAGAAGAAAAGGAAGAAGAAGAACAAGGTGAAGAAGAAGAAGAAGAAGAAGAAGAGGAAGAAGAAGACTAGGAAGATGTGGAGAAAAGGACAAAGAAGAAGAAGAAGAAGAGGAGGAAGAAGTAGAAGAAGAGGAAGAAGAACTAGAAGAAGAAGAAGAAGAGGATAAAGAAGAGCAAGAAAAAAGACAAGAGGAATAATAAGAAGAGGAATAAGGGAAAGAAGTTGAAGAAAAGGAGAAGAGGAAGAAGAAGATGGAGAAGAAGATGGAGGGTGAGGAGGAAGAGAAGAAAAAAGAAGAAGAAGTAGAAGAAGAAGAAGAGGAAGAAGACAAAGAAGAAGAAGAAGAAGAAAAAGAAGAAGAATAAGTAGAAGAAGAAAAAGAAGAAGAATAAGTAGAAGAAGGGGAAGAAGAAGAAGAGGAATAAGAAGAAGAATAGGAAGAAGACAAAGAAGAAGAGGAATAATTTTAAGAGGAAGAAGAGGAAGAGAGGAACGAGAGGAAGAAGAAGAAGAAGAAAAATGCGAGAAATAAGAAGAAGAAGAAGAAGAAGGAGAAGACAAAATGAAGAAGAAGAAGAAGAAGAAGAAAAATAAGAAAAAGTTGAAGAAGAAGAAGAAGACGAAAAGAAAAAGGAAGAGGAAAAAGAGGAGGAAGAAGAAACAGAAGAAGAAGAAGAAGAAGAGGAAGAAGAAGGAGAAGAATAAGAAGAAGAAGATGCAAAGTAAGAACTAAAGGAAGAACAGGAACAAGACAAAGAAAATGTAGAAGCAGAAAAAAAAGAAGAAGATGATGATGAAGTAGAATAAGAAGTTGAAGTTCAAGAAAGAGAAGAAGTAGCGGAAGAAGAAGAAGAAGAAGAAGAAGAGGAAGCGGAAGAAGAAGAAGAAGATGGACGAGGAGAAGAAGAAGAAGAAGCAGGAGTAAGAGAAGAAGAAGAAGAAGAAGAAGAAAAGAGAGAGAAGAAGCAGAAAAAGAAGAAGAAGAAGAAGAACTAGAAGACAATGAAGAAGAATTAGAAGAAGAAAAAAAGTAGAATAAGAAGAAGAAGATTAATAAGAAGTAGAAGATAAAGAGGAAGAAAAAGTAATAGTAGTAGATGTAGAAGAAGAAGAAGAAATAGAAATACTAGAAGGAGAAGAAATACAAGAAGAAGAAGAAGAAGTCGAAGAAGAAGAATAAGAAGAAGAAAAGGACAAAGGAGACGAAGTAGAAGAGGAAGAGAAGAGAAAGAGGAAGAAAAAGAAGGAGAAGAAGAAGAAATAGTAAAAGAAAGAGAATTAGAAGAAGAAGAAGAAGTAGAAGAAGAAGAAGAAGAAGAAGTAGAAGAAGAAGAAGAAGAGAAGAAGAAGAAGTAGTAGTAGTAGTAGATGAAGAATAAGAAGGGGCAGAGGAATAAGTGGAATAAGAAGAATAATAGGAAGAAGTAGAAGAAGAAGAAGAAGAAGAAGTGGAACAAGATGAAGAGGAAGAAGAAAAAGTAGAATATGAAGAAGAAGAAGAAGAAGAGGAACAAGAGGTACAAGAGGTAGAACAAGAAGAAGAAGAAAAAGAAGAAAAAAACAGAGGATGAAGAATAAAAACAAGTAGAAAGGTAAGTAGAAGAAAATCAAGAAGAAGAGTAGAAGAAGAAGAGGAGGAAGAAGAAGAAGAAAAGGAAGAAGAAGAACAAGGTGAAGAAGAAGAAGAAGAAGACGAGGAAGAAGAAGATTAGGAAGATGTGGAGAAAATGACAAAGAAGAAAAAGAAGATGAGGAGGAAGAAGTAGAAGAAGAGGAAGAAGAATTAGAAGAAGAAGAAGAAGAGGATAAAGAAGAGCAAGAAAAAGGACAAGAGGAATAATAAGAA
>JAIUJO010000362.1:162500-167500 GCA_023846275.1 Vanilla planifolia
AGAAGAAGAAGAAGAAATGGATGATGAAGACGAAGAAGAAGAAGAAGAGGAAAAGGAGGAAGAAGAAGAAGAATAAGAAGAAGAAAAAGAATAAGAAGAGGAAGAAGAAGAAGAAGAGGAAATAAAAGAAGAAGAAGAAGAGGAAGAGGAAGAAGAACAAGAAGAAGAAGTAGAAGAAGAAGAGGGGGATGAGGGGAAGAGGGCAAAGACAAAGAAGAAGATGAGCTGCAAAAAGAAGAATAAGAAGTAGAAGGAGAAGAAGAAGATGAAAAGAAGAAGAAGAAGAGGATGAAGTAAAAGTACAAGAGCAAGATCAAAAAGAGGAAAAAGAGAGAGAAGAAGAGGAAAGAAGAAGAGGAAGAAGAAGAAGAAGAAGAGGAAGGAGAACACAAATTATGGATCGGGGAGGGTGGGCATAGGGATTAGGATTTGGTGTTAGGGATTGGAGATTAAGGATTAAGGAGGTAGGGATTACGGATTAAAAATTAGGCATTACGGATTAGTGATTATTTATTAAAGATTAGGGATTTGGAATTTGGTATTATTAACTAAAGATTAGTGTATACGACTAGGGCTTAGGGATTACAAATTACGGGATTAGGGATTAATGATTAATTATTATGGATTATGGATTAAGTGATTAAGAACTATGGATTAGTGATTAGGGATTTGATATTCAGAATAAGGATTAAAAATTAGAAATTATGGATAAGAGATTAAAGGATTAGGTCGTATTGATTAGAAATTAAGGATTAGGGATTAGGGATTACGGATTAGGGATTAACGTTTAATGTTTAAGGGATAAAGAAGAAGAAGAAGATGAAGTAGAAGAAGTTGAAGAACAAGAAGAAGAAGTGGTAAAAGAAGAAGTAGAAAAGAAGAAGAAGAAGAAGAAGAAGAAGTAGAAGAGGAAGACAGATAAGAGGATGAAGAAGACGAGAAGGAAGACGAAGAAGAAGAAGTGGAAGAAGAAAAAGAAGAAGAAGAAAAAGAAGAAGAGAAGAAAAAGAACCAGAAGAAGAACAAGAAGAAGAAGAACAATGTGATGTTGAAGAAGAAGAAGATGAAGATGAAAAAGGAGAAGAAGAGGAGAAGGAGAGGATGATGATGAAGAAGAAGAGGAAGAAGAAGAAGTTGAAGAATAAGAAGAAAAAGAAGAAGAATAGAAGAAGAAGACACAGAAGAAGAAGAAGAAGAAGAAGAAGAATGTGATGTTGAAGAAGAAGAAAAAGAAGAAGTAGAAGAAGAAGAACAACAACAACAAGATGATGAAGAAGAAGGAGAAGAAGAAGAAGATGGAAAAGATGATGAAGACGAAAAAGAAGAAGAAGAAGAAAAAGATGTTGAAAAAGAAGAAGAAGAAGAGAAGGAGGACGAGGAGGAAGAAGAAGAAGAAGATGAAGAAGAAGAAGAAGAAGAAGTAGAAGTAGAAGCATTAGTTGTAGAAGAAGAAGATGAAGAAGAAGAGGAAGTAGAAGAGGAAGGGGAGGATGAAGAAGAAGAAGAAGAAGATGGAGAAGAAGAAGAAAAAGTAGAATAAGAAAAGGAAGAAGTAGAAGAAGAAGTAGAGGAGGAGGAAGAAGAATAGGAAGATGAAGAAGAAGAGGAAGAAAAAGGCAAAGAAGAAGTGGAAGAAGAAGTAGAAGAAGAAGAAGAACAAGAACAAGAAGAAGAAAAAGAAGAAGAAGCAGTAGAAGAGGAAGACGAAGAAGAAGAAAAAGTAGTAGTAGAAGTAGCAGTAGTAGTAGAAGAAGAAGAAGAAGAAGAAGAAGAAAAAGGACAAGAAGAAGTAGTAAAAGAAGAAGCAGAAGAACAAGTAGAAGGTCAAGTAGAGGAAGAAGTAGAATAAGAAGTAGAAGAAGTAGTAGTTGAAAAAGTAGATCAAGAACAAGAAGAAGAAGAGGGAGAAGAATTTGAAGAAGTGGAAGAAAAAGTAGTAGAAGAAGAAGATGATGATGAAGAAGAAGAAGTAGTAGTAGACAAAAAAGAAGAGGAAGAAGTAGTAGTAGTAGAAGAAGAAGAAGTATAAGAAGAAGAAGAAGGAAAAGAAGAAGATGAAGAAGAAGAAGCCAAGAAAAGGAGGAGATGAAGAGAAAGAAGAAGAAGAAGAATGAAAAGAAGAAGTGGAAAAAGAATCAGAAGAAGAAGAAGAGAGAGAGTAAAAAGAAAAAGAATAGGAGGAAGTAAATCAGATGATGAAGAAGAAGAAGTGGAAAAAGAAGTCGTAGTTGTAGTAGAAGAAGAATAAGAAGTTCCAGAACAGGAAGAAAAACAAGAAAAAAAAAAGAAAAAAGGGACGTGAAAGAAGAAGAAGAAAAACAAGAACAAGAATTACAAGAAGAAGAAGTACAAGTACAAGTTGAAGTAGAAGAAGAAGAAGAAGAAGACGAAGAAGTGGAAGAAGAAGAAGAAGAAGAAGAAGAAGATGAAGAAGAAGAAGAAGAAGAAGAAAAAGAAGACAAAAAGAGAGAAGAAGAAGAAGAATAAGATGAAGAAGAAGATGTAGAAAAGGAACAAGAAGGAGAATCAAAAGAAGAACATTGGGAAGAAGAAGAAGAAGAAGAAGTTGATGGTGGTGGAAAACAATAATTTAAAAGAAGAAGAAAAGAAGAAGATAAACAAGAAGGAGAAGAAAAGGAACAAGTAGTAGTTGTAGTAGTAGTAGAAGAAGAAGATGATGGAGAAGGTAGTAGTAGTAGAAGAAGAAGTAGCAACAAAAGAAAAAGAAAAAGAACATGATGATGATGAAGAAGAAGAAAAAGATGATGAAGAAGAACAAGAGGAAGAAGAAGAAGATGACGAAGAAGAAGAAGAAGAAGAGATGGAGGAGGAGGAGAAAGAAGAAGAGAATAAGTAGTAGTAGTAGAAGAAGAAGAAGAAGAGGAATAAGAAAAAGATGAAGTGGAGGAAGAAGATAAAAAAGAAGATGAAAAGAAGAAAAAGATGAAGAAGAAGATGAAGATAGAGAAGAAGAAGAAGTAGGAGAAGAAGAAGGCGAATAAGAAGAGGAAGAAGTAGAAGAAGTAGAGGAGGAGGATGAAGAAGAAGAAGATGAGGAGGAAGAGGAAGAAGAAGAAGAAGTAGAAGAAGAAGAAGAAGAATAATAAGTAGAAGAAGAAGAAGAAGAAGAAGAATAATAATAATAAGAAGAAGAAAAAGAAGAACAAGAAGAAGAATAAGAAGTAGAAGAGGATGAGTTAGAAGAAGAAGAATAAAAAAATAATTAGAAGAAGAAGAACAGGAAGAAGAAGAAGGACAAGAAGAGGAAGTAGCAGAAGTGGAAGAAGAGCAAGTCGAAGAAGTAAGGGAATAAGAATAATAAGAAGTAGAAGAAGAAAAAGTAGAAGAAGAACAAGAAGAAGAAGAAGGAGAAGAATTTTAGGTAGAAGAAGTAGAAGGAAAGAAGAAGTAGAAGAAGAAGATGATGATGATGAAGAAGAAGTAGAAGAGGAAGAAGAAGAAGAAGAAGAAGAAGATGATGAAAATGAATGAGAAGAAGAAGAAGTAGAATAAGAAGAAGAAGAAGAAGACAAAGAAGAAGAAGAAAAATAAGAAGCCAAAAAAGGACGAGACGAAGAGGAAGAAGTAGTAGAAGAAGAAGGGGAAGAAGAATTGGAAAAGGAATTAAAGGAAGATGAAGAGGGGGAGGAAAAAGAAGAAGAATTGGAGGAAGTAAAAAAGATGAAGAAGAAGAAGAAAAAGTAGTACAAAAGAAATGGAAGCAAGAACAGGAAGAGGAAAAAGTGGATAAGAAGATGTAGAAGATGAGGAACAAGAGGTGGAATAAAATGAAGAAGTAGAACAAGTAATAGAAGAAGAAAAAAGAAAGCAAAGAGAAAGAGCAACAAGAAGAAGAAGCAGAAGATAGAGAACAATGACAAAAAGAAGAAGACGGAAAACAAAATGAAGAAAAGAAAAAGGAGAGAAAGAAGCAGAAGAAGGGGAAGCATAAGAAAAGCAAGAAGAAGAAGAACAAACAGAAGAAGAACAACAAGAAAGAGAAGAAGTAGTAAAAGAGGAAGAATTAGTAGTAGTAGAACTAGAAGTTGAAGTAGAGATAATAGAAGAAGATGACGACTGAGAAGATGAAGAAGAAGAACAAGAGGAAGATGATGAAGAAGAAGAAGAAGGAGAAGGAGAAGAAGGTGAAGTAGAAGTAGAAGGTGAAGAAGTAGAACAAGAAGTATATTAAGAAGTAGAAGAAATAGAAGTTGTAGAAGAAGTAGAAGAAGAAGAAGAAAAAAAAAAGAAGAATAGGAAGAAGAAGAAGAAGAAGAAGAAGAAGAAGAAGAAGAATAAGAAGAAGAAGAAGAAGAAGAAGAAGAAGAAGAAGAAGGAAAAGAAGAAGAAGAAGAAGAAGGGGAGGAGGTAGAAGAAGAAGTAAAAGAAGAAGAAGAAGAAGGACACGAAGAGGAAGAATAGGAAGAAAAAAAAGAAAAGAAACAAAAGAGGTAGTAGAAGTTGCTGTTGAAGTGGAAGAAGAAGAAGATGATAAAGAAGTAGAAGGAGAAGAAAAAGAAGACGAAGAAGAATAAGAAGAAATTGATGAAAAGTGAGAAGAAGAAGAAGAAGACGAATATGAAGAAGAAGAGTAAGAAAAAAAGAAGAAGAAGAAGTAGAAGAAGAAGAAGAAGAAAAAGAAGAAGAAGAAGAAAAGAAAGAAGAAGAAGAAGAAGAAGAAGTTAAAGATGGTGTAGAAGAATAATTTAAAAAGGAGAAGAAGAAGAAGAAGAAGAAGAAAAAAGAATAAGAAGAAAGGGAAGAAGAAGTAGTAGTAGTAGTAGTAGAAGAAGTAGTAGTAGTAGTAGTAGTAGAAAAAGAAGAAGAAGAAGAAGGGGAAGGAGAAGAAGGTGAAATAGAAGTTGTGGAAGGAGAAGAAGTAGAAGAAGAAGTAGAGGAAGAAGTTGAAGAAGTAGAAGTCATAGAAAAAGTAGAAGAAGAAGAAAAGGGGGAGAAGAGGAAGAAGAAAAAAAAGAAATAGAAGAAGAGGAAGAAGAATA
>JAIUJO010000362.1:172500-385000 GCA_023846275.1 Vanilla planifolia
AGAGTAGGAAGAAAAAGATGAAAAAATGAAGGAGAAGAAGAAGAAAAAGAAGATGATGACGAAGAAGAAGAAGAAGAAGAGGAAGAAGAACAAGAAAAAAACAAAGAATTACAAGAGGAAGAAAAAGAGCAAAAGAAGATGAAGGAGAAGAATATGAAGAAGAAGAAGAAGAAGTGGAAGAAGAAAAAAAAGAAGCAGAAGAAGAAGTGGAAGTAGTGGGAGAAATGGAAGAGGAAGAAGAAGTAGATGAAGCAAAGGAGAAGAAGAAGATAAAAAAGTAAGCAAAGAAGAAGTAGAAGCAAAAGATAAAGAAGAACAAGTAAAAGAAGAAGAAGAACAAGAAGAAGAAGAAGAAGAAATAGAATAACAAGAAGAAGAAGAAGTAGAAGAAGTAGAAGAAAAAGAAGGAAAAGATGAAGAAAAAAAGTACAAGTAGAACTAGTAGTTGTAGTAGTAGCAGTAGCAGAAGAAGAAGAAGAAGAAGAAGAAGAAGAAGAAGAAGAAGAGGAAGTAGACGAAGAAGAAAAAGAGGAGGAAAATGAATAAAATAAAAAAAGAAGAATCCAAAGGTGAAGAAGAAGAAGAGGAAGAGGAGGATGACGAAGAAGATTAAGAAAAAGGAGAAGAGTAAGAAGAAGAATAAGAAGAAGGTGACGAAGCAGAAGAAGAAGAAGAACAAGAAGAACAAAGAAGAAGTAGAAGAAGAAAAGATGTGAAAGAAGAAGAAGAAGATGAAGGTGTAGGAGAAGAAGCAGAACAAGAAGAAGAAGACGATGAAGAAGAAGAAGGAGAAGGAGGAGGAGGGGAAGAAGAAGTAGAAGAAGAAGTCGAAGAAGAACAAGAAGGGGAAAATGTAGAAGAAGAAGAAGAAGTCAAAGAAGAAGAAGAAGAATAAAAAGAAGAAGAAGAAGAAGAAGAAGTAGAAAAAGGGTAAGAAGAAGAGGAAAAAGAAGATGATGAAGAATAAGAAGAAGATGAAGAGGAAGAAGAGTAGGAGAAGAAGAAGATGAAGAAGAAGCAGAAGATAAAGAAAAAGAAGTGAAAGAGGAAGGGAAAAAAGTAGAAGAAGAAGATGAAAAAAAGGAGATGAGGATGAATAAGAGAAAAATGTAGAGGTAGAATAATAACAATAACAATAACAATAATGATGAGAAGTGGAAAAAGCTGAAGAAGAAGAGTTAGAAGACGAAGAGGATGAAGAAGAAGCAAAAGATGAAGAAAAAGAAGAAGAAAAGGAAGCACACCAAGAAGAAGAAGAAGAAGAAGAGGGGGAGGAAGAAGAAGAACAAGAAGAAGTGGAAGAAGAAGAGGATGAAGAAGTAGAAGAAAAAGAAGAAGAAGTGAAAGAGGAAGAAGAGGAGAAGAGGATAATGAAGAAATAGAGGATGATAAGGAAGAAGATGAAGAAGAGGTAAAAGAAGAAGAACAAGAAGATGATGATGATGAAAAAGAAGAGGAAGAATATGAAGAACAAGAGCAAGATCATGTGAAGGGGGAGGAGAATGAAGAAGAACAAGAAGAAGATGAAGAGAAAGAAAAAGAAAGAGAAGAGAAAGAATGAGAAGAAGAAGAAGAGGAAGAAGAAAAAGTGGAAGAAGAAGCAGAAGAGGAAGAAGAAGAAGAAGAAGAAGAGGAAGAAGAAGAAGAAGAAGAAGAAGAAGAGGAAGAAGAAGAAGAACAAGAAAGAGAAGAATAAGAAGAAGAAGAAAAAGAAGAAGAAGGAGAAGAAGAAGAAGAGGAAGAAGGAGAAGAGGAAGAAGAAGAAGAAGAAGGAGAAAAAGAAGAAGAAGAAGAAGAAGGAGAAGGAGAAGGAGAAGAAGGAGAAGAAGAAAAAGGAAAAGAAGAAGAAGAAGAAGAAGAAGAAGAAGAAGGATAGGAATAAGAAGAAGAAGCAGGAGAAGAAGAAGAAGAAGAAGAAGAAGAGAAAGAGAAAGAAGTAAGAGAAGAAGGACGAGAAGAAGAAGAAGAAGAAGGAGAAGAAGAAGGAGAGGAAGAAGAGTGGAGAAAGAAGAAATGCAAGGAGATGAAGAAGAAGAAGAATAAGAAAAATAGGTGGAGGAAGAAGTGGAAGTGGAAGAAGAAGAAAAAGAAGTAGAAGAAGAGATGAAGAAAAAGAAGGAGAAAAAGAAAAGGTAGGTCAAGAAGAATAATAGGAAGAAGTGGACGAGGAAGAAGAAGAAGAGGAAGAAAAAGAGGAGACAGAAGAAGAAGAAGAAGAAGAAGAAGTAGATGAAGAAGAAGAAAGAGAGGAAGATGAAGAAGAAGAAGAAAAAGAAGAAGAAGAATAAGAGGAAGAAGAAGAAGAAGAAGATGGAGAAAAAGAAGAGGAAGAAGAAGAAGAGGAAGAAGGAGAAGAACAGAAAGAAGAAGGAGAAGAAGAAGAAGAAGAAGAAGCAGATGAAAAAGAAGAATAAGAAGAATAAGGACCAAGTAGAAGAAGAAGAAATAAAAGAAGAGAAAGAAGAAGAAGAAGAAGAAGAAGAAGAAGAAGAAGAAACAGAAGAGGAAAGAGTACAAGAAGAACACAACAAAGGAGAAGAAGAAGAAGAAGAATAAGTGGTAGAAAAATAGTAAGAAGAAGAAGAAGAAGAACAAGAACAAGAAGAAATAGAAGAAGAACAAGAACAAGAACAAGAACAAGAAGAAGAATAAGAGGAGGAAGAAGAAGAAGAAGTAGAAGAAGAGGAAGAAGAAGAAGATGGAGAAGAAGAAGAAGAAAAAGAAGAAGAGGAAGAAGAAGAAGAATAAAAAGAAGACAGGAAAAAGAAGATGTAGGAAAAGTGTACGATGTAGATGAAGAAGAAGGTGAATAAGCTAAAGAAGAAGAAAAAGAAGAAGAAGAAGAAAAAAAGAAGTCAAAGGAGGAGGAGGAGAAAAACAAGTAGAAGAAGAAGAACAACAAAACAAACAAAAGCAATAGGAAGAAAAAGATAAGAAGAAGAAGAAGAAGAGGGAGTGGAAGTGGAACAAGAAAAAAAAGAATAGGAAGAAAAATAAGTGGAAGACGAGGGAGAAATGGGAGAACAGGAAGAATAAGTAGAAGAAGAGAAGAAGAAGAAGATGATGATGAAGAAGAAGGCAAAGAAGAAGAAGTAGAAGATGAAGTAGAAGAAGAAGAAAAAAAAAAGAAGAAATGGAAGAAGAAGAAGAAGAAGAAGAAGTAGTAGTAGAAGAAGGAGAAGAATTAAAAGGAGAAGATGAACGAGGCGGAGAAGAAGAAGAAGTCGAAGAAGGGGATCGAGAAGAAGAAGAAGAAGAAGAAAAAGAAGTCAAAGAAGGAGGAGTAGAAAAAGAAGATGAACAAGAATAAGAACAAAAAAATAAGAACAACAAGGAGAAAATGAGATGAAGAAAAAGAAGCTGATGATGAAGAAGAAAAAGAAGAAGAAGAAGAAGAAGAAGAAGAAGTGGAAGAAGAAAAAGAAGAATATGAAGAAGAAGAAGTGGATGAAGAAGGAGAAATGGAAGAAGAAAAAAAGAAGTTGGAGAAGAGAAGAAGAAGACGAAGAAGAAGTAGAAGATGAAGAAGAAGTAAAAGAAAAAAAGATGGAGAAGAAGAAGAAGAAGAAGAAGAAGAAGAAAAAGTAGAAGCAAATGAATAAGAAGAAGAAGTAGATGAGGAATTAATAGTAGTAGTAGTGAAAGAAGAAGAAGAAGAAGAATACGAAAAAAAGAAGTAAAAGAAGAAGAAGCAGGAGAAGAAGAAAAGGAAGAAGAAGAAGAAGAGGAAGTCGAAGAAGAAGATCAAGAAGAAAAGGAAGAAGATGGGGAAGAAGAAGAAGAAGAAGAGGAAAAATATAATGAAGAAGAAGACGAAGAAGAAGAAAAAGATGAAGAAGAGGAAGAAGTAGAAGAAGAAGGAGAAGGAGAAGGAGTAGGAGAATAATAAGTAGAAGACGAAGCTGAAGAAGGTGAAGATGTAGTAGTAGTAGTTGTAGTTGTAGTAGTAGTAGAAGAAGAAGAAGAAAGAAGAAGAAGAAGAAGAAGAAGAAGAAGAAGTAGTAGAAGAAGAAGATGACGAAGTAGAAGAGGAAGAAGAAGAAGAAGATGATGAAGAAGATTAAGAAGAAGAGGAAAAAGGAGGAGAAGGAGGGGAAGAACAAGAAGTAGAAGCAGAAGACGGAGAAGAAGAAGAAGAAGGAAAGGAAGAAGAAGAACGAGAAGTAGAAGAAGAAGAAGATGATGATGATGATTAAGAAGAAGAAGAAGCAGTAGAAAAATAATAATAATAATAATAAGTGGAAGAAGAAGAAGAAGAGGAAGATGAAGAAGAAAAAAAAGAGGAAGAAGATGAAGAAAGAGAAGAAGAAGAAGAAGAAGAAGGGGAAGAAGACGAAGAAGAAGAAGAAGTTGAGGAGTAAGAAGAAGAAGAAGAAGAAGAAGTTGAGGAAGAAGTAGAAGAAGTGGAAGAAGAAGAAGAAGAAGAGGAAGATGAGCCGATTAGGTTGATGAAGAAGTAGAAGATTAGTAGGAAGAAGAAGATGCAGAGGTAGAAGAAGAAGAAGAAGAAGAAAAAGAAGAAGATGAAGAGGTGGAAGAGCTAGAAGAAGAAGATGATGATGATGAAAAAGAAGAGGAAAAAAGATGAAGAAGAAGTGCAAGAAGATGTGGAGGAGTAGGAAGAAGAAGAAGAAGAAGAAGAGAAAGAAAAAGAAGAAGAAGAAAAAGAATGAGAAGAAGATGAAGAGGAAGATGAAGAAGTGGAAGAAGAAGAAGAAGAGGAAGAAAAAGTGTAATAAGAGTGAGAAGTGGAAGAACAAGAAGAACAAGAAGTAGAAGAAGTGAAGAAGATGACGAATAAGATAAAGAAGAAGAAGAAGTACAAGAAGAAGAAGAAGAAGAAGAAGAAGAAGATATAGTAGAAGAAGAAGATATAGTAGAAGAAAAAGGTGATGATGAAGAAGAAGAGCAAGAAGCAGGAAAAGAAGAAGAGGAAAGGGAGGAAGAAGCAGAAGAAGAAGAAGAGGAAGAAGAGGAAGAAAAAGAACGAGATGAAGAAGGAGAAGGAGAAGAAGAAGAAAAAGACGAAGAAGAAGAGGAAGAAGAAGAAGAGGAAGAAGAAGAAGAAGAAGAAGGAGAAGAATAGGTGGAAGAACAAGAAGGAGAAGAAGAAAATGCGAAAGAAGGAGTGGAAGAAAAAAAGAAAGAATAGGAAGAAGAAGAAGTGGATGAAGAGGAAGAAATAGAAAAAAACAAGAAGAAAAAGAAGAAGGGAGGAAGACGAAGAAGATGACGAAGAAGAAGACGAATAGGAAGAAGTAGAAGATGAAGAAGAAGAAGCGAAGAATAGAAGAAGAAGTAGAAGAAGAAGAAGAAGGAGAAGAAGAAGAAGAAGAAGAAGTAAAAGAAGAAAGTAAATAAGAAGAAGAAGAAGAAGAAGAAGAAGAAAAAGAAGTAGAAGAAGATGAAGAAGAGGAAGTAGATGAGGAATTAGTAGTAGTAGCAGTAGTAGTAGTAGAAGAAGAATAAGAAGAAGAAAAAGAAGAAGAAGAATTAGAAGAAGAAGAAGAAGAAGAAGATGAAAAAAGAAGAACTAAAAGAAGAAGAAGAAGCTGAAGAAGAAAGGAAGAAGAAGCAGAAGAGGAAGTTGAGGAAGAAGATCGAGAAGATGAAGATGAAGGGGAAGAAGAAGAAGAAGAGGAAGAAGGGGAAGTAGAAGAAGAAGAAGAAAAAGAAGAAAAAGAAAAAGAAGATGAGAAAGAAGAAGAAGAAGGAGGAGGAGGAGAAGGAGAAGGAGAAGAGTAAGTAGCAGAAGAAGAAGAAGAGAGTGCCGAAGTAGTAGTAGTAGTAGTAGTAGAAGAAGAAGAAGAAGATGATGATGATGATGAAGAAAGAAGAAGAACAAGAAGAAGTAGAAGAAGAACAAGATGAAGAAAATAAAGGGGATTAAGTAGAAGAAGAAAAACGAGATGGAGGAGGGGGGGAAGAACAAGAATTAGAAGAAGATGACAGAGAAGAAGAAGAGGAAGAAGAAGAAAAAAAGTCAAAAAAAAGAAGAAGAAGAAGTAGTGGAAGGGAAAGAAGAAGAGGAAAAAGTAGAAGAGGAAGATGGAGAAGAAGAAGAAAAAGAAGAAGAGGAGGAATTAAAAGAGAAGGATAAGGAGAAGAAGATGAAGAAGAAGAATTAGATGAGGAGAAGAGGATGATGGAGAAGAAGAAGATTAGGAGGCGGAAGAAGAAGAAGTGGTAGAAGAAGATGACGGAGAAGAAGTAAAAGAAGAAGAAGAAGAAGAAGAAGAAGAAGAAGAAGAAATAGAAGAAAAAGAAGGAGAATAATAAAAAGAAGTAGAAGAAGAAGAAGAAGAAAAAGTAGAAGGAGATGAAGAAGAAGAAGCAAAAGTGGAAGAAGAAGTAGTAGTAATAGTAGTACTAATAGTAGAAGTAATAGTAGCAGAAAAAGAAGAAGAAGAAGAAGAAATAGTAGAAGTAGAAGTAAAAGAAACAGAAGAAGAAGAAGAAGAAGAAGAAGAAGAAGAAGAAGAAGAAGAACATAATAAATACAAAGATGAATAAGTAGAAGAAAAAGATGAAGAAGTTGTAGTAGAAGAAGAAGATAATGATGAAGAATAAGAAGTGGAAGAAGAAGAAGAAAAGGAAGATGAAGAACAAGATGAAGAAGAAGAAGAATTAGAAGAAGAGGAAGAAGAAAAAGAAAAAGTGGAAGAGGAAGAAGAAGTAGGAGAGGAAGAGGAAGCTGAAGTGCAAGAAGAAGCAGAAGAAGAATAAGAAGTAGAAGATGAAAAAGAAGAAGAAGAGGAAGAAGAGGATGATAAGAGGAAGAAGAAGAAGAAGAGAAAGAAGAAGAGGAAGAAGAAGAAGACAGGAAAGAGTAAAAACAAGAATAAGAAAAAGAAGAAGAAGAAGAAGAAGAAGGTGAAGAAATAGAAGAAGAAGAAGAAGATGAAGAAGAAGAATTAGAAGAGGAAGATGAAGGAGCCAGAGAAGAAGAAGAAGTTAAAGTAGAAGATGGAGAAGAAGCGAAAGAAGAAGAAGAAGATGGAGAAGTTGATGGAGGAGGAGCTGCAGAAGAAGAAGTAGAACAAGAATAAGAAGATGAAGAAGAAGAAGAGGAAGAACAAGAGCCAAAAGATGGAGAAGAAGAAGGAGATGAAGTTGAAGTTGAAGAAGATCAAGAAGAAGAGATGAAGAAGAAGAGGAAGAAAAAGGGAAGAAGAAGAAGAAGATTAAGAAGAAGATGAAGAAGAAGAAGAAGAGGAAGAAGAAGAGGAAGAAGAAGAAAAGGAAGTAGAAGAAGAAGAAGAGGAAGTAGAAGAAAACAAAGAAAAAGAAGAAGAAGAAGAAGAAAAAGGAGTAGTAGAAGAAGAAAAAGAAGAAGAATTCAAAGGAGGAGGAGGGGAAGAAGAAAAAGTAGAAGAAGAATAAGTAGAAGTAAAAGAAGCAGAAGAAGAAGAAGAAGAAGAAGTCAAACAAGGAGGAGAAGAGACAAAAGAAGAAGAAGAAAAGGAAAAGAAAGAGAAAGAAGAAGAAGAAGAACAAAAACAAAACCAAGAAGAACAAGAGTAGAAAAAGAGAAGAAGAAGAAGAAGAAGAAGAATAAGAAGAAGAAGAAGAACAAGAAGAAGAAGAAGAAGAAGAAGAAGTTGAGAAATAAGAAGAAGAAAAAGTTGAAAAAGAAGAAAAAGTAAAAAAAAAGGAAAAAGTGGAAGAAAAAGATGAATAATAAAAATAATAATAATAATAATATTAATAATAATAGTAATAAGAGGTAGAAGAATAAGAGGGACAAGAAGAAGAAGAGGAAGAAGAATAAGAGGATGAAGAAGAGTAGAAAAAGAAGAAGAAGCAAAGGAGGAAGAAGAAGAAGAAGAGAAACAAGAAGAAGAAGAAGAAGAGGAAGACGAGGAGAAGAGGATAACAAATGAGAAGAAGATAAGGTGGAAGAAAAAGAAGAAGAAGATGTGGAAGTAGAAGAAGAAGAAGAGGAAGAAGAAGAAGAAGAAGAAGAAGAGGAAGGATAGGAGTATTAAGACAAAAAAGGGAAAGAAGAAGAGGAAAAGAAGAAGTGGAGAAAGAAGAAGAGGAAAAGAAGAAGTGGAGAAAGAAGAAGAAGAAGAGGAAGTAGAAGAAGAAGAAGAAGAAGAAGAGGAAGAAGAAAAAGAAGAAGAAGATTAATTTTTAAGGATTAGAGTTTAGAGATTAGGGATTTGGGGTTAAAGATTAACTATTATAGAATAAGATTATGATTAAGGATTAGGTATGAGAGATTAAAGATTAGTGATTTTTAATTTAGGATTAGAGGTTAGGTATTAAGGATTAGAGGTTAGGAGATTAGGATTATGATTAAGATTAGGGTCTAAGGATAAGGGTTTAGGGGGAAGGGTTATTAGTGATTTAGGATTAGGGATTAGGGTTTAGAGAATAGAGATATTGACTATAAATTACGGGATTAGGAATTAGTGTTTTGGGATTAGAGATTAGGGATTAAAGGCTATGGTTTACAGTTAGGGATTAGAGATTAGAGATTAAGGATTAGGGATTTTGCATTAGGGATAAGGCAAAAGGAAGAAGGAAGAAGAAATAAGAAGAGGAAGGAGGAAAGAAGAAGGAAGAGTGAAGAAAGAAGAAGCAGAAAAGGAGGAAAAAGAAGAGGAAAAAGTAGAAAAAGAAGAGGACGAATAAGTGAAAAATCAAAGAAGAAAGAAGATGGAAGAAGGAGAAGGGATGGAGAAAGAAGGAAGAAGAAAGAAGAAAGTAGAAAAAAGAAAGAAGAAATAGGAAAGAAGGAAGAAGATGAAGAAGAAGAAGATAAAGGAGAAGGAAAAAGGGAAGGAGGACGAAGACACGAAGGAGGAGAGGTGAACAAGGAGGAGAAGGAGATGGAGAATGGGAAGGTGAAGGAGATGGAGTAAGAGAAGCAGAAGGAGAAGGAGTAGGATTTTGTGTTAGAGAAGAAGAATAAGAGTGAGAAGAAGAAAGAGAAAGAAAAGAAGGAGGAGGAGAAGAAGAAAGAGTAGGAAAGGAAGAAGAAAAAGAAGAAGAAGAACAAAAAAATAGAAGTAGAAGAAGAAGAAGAAGAACAAGAAAAAGAACAAGAGGAAAAAGCAGAGGAAGAAGAAGAACAAGAAAAGAAGAAGAAAGGGAAAAAAAGAAGAAAAGGAAGAAGAAGAAGAGGAAGAAAAAAAAAGAGGAAGAAGATGAAGACAAAGAAGAACAAGAAGAAAAAGTAGAAGAAGAAGAAGACAAAGAGGAAGAAGAAGAGGAAGTATAAGAAGAAGGAAAAAACGAGGAAGAGGAAAAACAGGAAGAAGGAGAAAATAAGGAGAAAGAAGAACAAAAGGAGGAACAAGAAGAAGATTAAGAAGTGGAAGAAGAAGAAGAAGAGGATGAAGAGATGGATTATGAATTACAGCTAAGGATTAGGGATTAAAGACTAAAGAGGGATGGATTAAAGATTAAGGAATATAGATTATAGATTAAGGAGGGAGGGATTAGGGATTAAAGAGGTATTAGGGATTGTTGATTTGGGATTAAAGAAAGGGGGATTATGTATTCGGAATTGAAGTTATAGATTAGGGATTAGCAATAAGAGATTAGAGTTTAGGGATTAAAGACTATCAATTAAGAAGTAGGTATTATGGATTAGGTAATAGGGATTAGGGATTAAGGATCAAAGATTAGGGACTAAGGATTAGAGATGAAAGGATTAATTGTTAGGGATTAGGAATTAAAGATTAAGGGATTAATTATTAAAGATTAGGGATTTAGGATTAGAGATTATAAATTATGGAATAAGGATTAAGGATTAGAGATTAGTGATTAGGGATTTGAGATTCAAGATTTGGTATTAAAGATTAAGGATTAGAGATTAAGGGATTAAGATTAGGATTAGGGATTAGAGATTAAGGATTATGAATTAGAAATTAGTTATTATGGATGAGGGATTATGGATTAGAGATTAGAGATTAAGGATTATAGATTATAGATTATAGATTTATGATTAAGGATTAAGAATTAGGTATTAAAGATTAGAGTTTAGTGATTAACAAATAGAGATTAAGAATTAAGGTTTAGGGATTAAGGAATAAGGAATAGGGATTAAGCAATAGGGATTAGGGAATAAAGAGAAGGAAGAAGGAAGTAGGAAGAAGAAGAAGAAGGAAGAAAGGAGTAAGGAAGAAAGAAGTCTGAGGAAGGAAGGAAGAAGTTAGAAAGAAGAAGAACAAGAAGAGGAAGAAGTGGAGGAAAAAGAAGTAGAAGAAAATGAAGATGAAGAAGAAAAGGAAGAACAAAGAAGAAAGAAGATGGAAGAAAGAGGAAGGGAGAAAAAAGAAGGTAAGTGGAAGGAAGAAGGAAGAAGAATGAAAAAAGAACAATAAAGAAAGAAGAATGAAGAAGAAGAAGAAAGAGAAGGTGGAGAAGGAGATGGAGAAGAAGAAGAAGGAGAAGGAGAAAGGCTAGGGGAAGAAGGAGAAGAAAAAAGGGATAAGGGGAAGAAGAAGAAGAAGAAGAAGAGGGAGAAGATGAATCAAGAAAAGAAAAAGGGGATGGCAAAGAAGAAGAAGAAGAAGAAGAAGAGGAAGAAGAAGTAGAAGAAGAAGAAAAAGAAAAAGAAGTAGAAGTAGAAAAAGAAGAAGAAGAAGAAGAAGAGGAATATGAAGAAAAAGAAGAATAAGAAGAAGATGATGATGAGTAAGAAAAAGAAGAAGAAGCGGAAGGAGAAGAAGAACAAGAAGAAGTCAAAGATGAGGAAGAAGAAGAAGAAGGTGAGGAGGAAGAAGAAGAAGATGAAGAAGAAAAGGAAGAAGAAGAACAAGAAGAAGAAAAAGAAGAACAAGAAGAAGAGATGTATTAGGGATTAAGGGTTAGAGATTAAGGATTATGAAGGGAAGGATTAGGGATTAAGAATTAGAAATTAAGGATTATGGATTAGTAATTAAGGAATAGGGTTTAGAGATTAAAGATTAGGGATTAAATAGTAAAAAGGAAGGATTAAGGAAGAAGTAATAGAGATTCGGGATAATAGATTAGGAATTAGGTAGTAGGGATGAGGGGAATTGTGATTAGGGATTAAGGATTAACTCATTAATTAATGAGGATTATCGACTAAGGATTTAAGAATAGGGATTACAAATTAAGGAATATAGATTAGAGATTAAGGATTAGAGATTAGTGATTAGGGATTTGGAATTTAGGATTAAGGATTAGAGATTAGGGATTACAGATTAGAGATTAAGCGATTATAATTATGATTAAAGATTAGGAATTAGGGATTATGGATTAGATATTAGGGATTAAAGGTCAGAGATTAGGGGTTATGGATTATAGATTAAGAATTATGGATAGGGATTAAGGATTAAGGATTATAGATTAAGGATAGATTAAGGATTAGGGAATAGAAAAGGATAGATTAGGGATTGCAAATTTAGGGATAAGGGATTAGTGATAGAGGGTTTAAGGTGTAGGGATTAGGGAATAGGGTTTAATGATTATGAAGAAGAATGAGAAGAAAAAGAAGAAGAAGAAGAGTAAGGAGAAGAAGAAGAGGAAGAAGAAGAAGAAGAAAAGGAAGAAAAAGAACTAGAAAAAGAAGAAGACGAAGAAGAAGAAGAAGAAAATGAAGAGGAAGATGAAGAGTAAGAAGAAGAAAATGAGAAAGAAGAAGAAGAAGAAGAAGAGGAAGAAGAAGATGAAGAAGTAGTAGTAGCAGACAAAGAAAAAGAAAAAGAAGAAGAAGAGGAAGAAGAAGAAGAAGAAGAAGAAGTAGGTGAAGGAGAAGAGTAAGAAGAAGAAGAACAAGTAGAAGAGAGGAAAAAGAAGAAGACAAAAAGGAGAACGATGAAGATGACGAGGAAGAAGAAAAAGAACAAGAAGAATAGAGGAAGAAAAAGAAGAAGAACAAGAAGAAGAACAAGAAGAAGAAGAAGAAGAAGAAGAAGAAGAAGAAGAAGAAGTAGAAGAAAAAAAAGAAGTAGAAGAAGAAGAAGAAGAAAAAGAGGAAGAAGAAATACAAGAGGAAGAAGAAGTAGAGGAAGATGGAGGAGAAGAAGAAGAAGAAGAAGAAGAAGAAGAAGAAGAAGAAGTAGAAGAAGAAGTAGAGGAAGAAGTAGAGGAAGAAGAAGAGGAAGAGGAAGAAGAAGAAGAAGAAGATGGTGATCTAGAAGAAGACAAGGAAAAAGAGGAAGAGAAAGAAGTAGATGATGTAGAAGAAGAAGAAGAAGAAGAAGACATTGAGAGAAGAAGAAGAAGAAGAAAAAGAAGTAGAAGTAGAGGAGAAAGAACAAGAAGAAGAAAGAGAAGAACCAGAAGAAGAAGATGAGGAAGAAGAGGAAGAAGAAGAAGATGATGATGAGGAAGAAGAAAAGGAAGAAGAAGAGGAAGAAGAAGAGGAAGAGGAAGAAGAGGAAATAAAAGAAGAAGAAAAGAAAGAAGTGATAGATTAGGGATTAGTGATTCGAAACTAGAGATTAGGGATTAAGGATTTGGGATGAAGGAATGAAGGGTTAAGGATAAGGTATTAGGGAATATGATTTAAAGGTAATGGATTGAAGGATTATGGATTTGATATTTAGGAGTTTGTAATTAGGGATTATGGTTAAGGGATTAGGGTGTAAGGTTTAGGGAATAAGTAATAAGGATTAAGGATTTAGGATTAGGGAATATGGATGAAGGGATTAATTATTAGGGATTAGAGATTAAGGATTAAGAAATAAGAGAGTAATTTTTAAGGATTAGGTATTAAAGAGTAGTGATTTAGGATTAGGGATTAGGTTTTGAGGAATATGGATTTGAATTTAAGGATTAGAGATTAGAGATTAGAGATATAGGATTAGAAATTAGTGTTTAGGTATTAGTACTAAAGGCATTAAGATTAGTAATAAAGATTAGGGATTAGGGATTAAGAGTTTGGGATTAGTGATATGGGACTAGAGATTATTGATTAGAGAGTAGGGATTAGAGATTATTGATTATAGATTAGGGATTAGGGATTAGAGATTAGGTATTAGGGATAAGAGTTTAAGGATTAAAGATCATTAGAGCCTAAGAATTTAGGATTAAGGATTAGAGATTAGGGATGGGCTAGCGATTAGGGATTAAGGATTAGGGATTAGGGATTAGGGATGAGGGATTAGAGAGATGGAAGAAGGAAGAAGGAAGAGAGAAGAAGAAAGAAGAAGAAGAGGAAGAAGAGAAGGAAAAGAAGAAGAAGAAGAAAAGGAAGATGAAGATGGAGAATAAAAAAAGGAAGAATAAAGAAGGACAAAGGAAGAAGGAAGAAGAAGAAAGAAGAATGAAGAAAGAAGTAGAAGATGAAGAAGGCAAAGAAGGACAAGAAGAAGGAGAAAAAGCACGAGGAGAAGGAGGAGAAGGAGGAGAATTAGAAGGAGAAGGAGAAGAAGTTGGAAGAGGAGAAGCAGAAGGAGAAGAAGATGGAGATGGAGGAATAGAAGGAGAAGAAGAAAGAGAAGCAGAAGATCAAGGAGAAAAAAAGATAAAAAGACGAAGGTGAAGGAGGAGGAGGAGGAGAAGAAGAAGAAGAAGAAGAAGATGAAGACGAAGAAGAAAAATAAGAAGAGGAACAAAAGGAATACAAAAAGAAGAAGAAAGAGAAGAAGAAGAAGATGAAGAAGTGGAAGAAGAAGATGAGGATAAAGAAGAAGAAGAACAAGAAGACGAAGTGAAAGACAAAGAAGAAGAAGAAAAACATGAAGAGGAGGAGGAAGAAGAAGAAGAAGTGGGAGAAGAGGAAGAAGAAGTGTAAGATAAGGAAGACGAATACGAAGAAGGAACGAGGAATAAGAAAAGAAGGAGAAGAAGAAGAAGAAGAAGAAGAAGAGGAAGAAGAATAATAAGAAGAAGAGGAAGAAGAGGTAGATTAAGGACTAGGGATTAGGGTTAGAGGATTAGGGATTAAGGAGGGAGGGATAAGGGATTAGGGAATAAGAAGGGAGGGATTTAGTATTTGATATTAGGTCTTAGGGATTAGGGATTTAAGAGGGAGGGATGTTGTTTTAGGTATAAGGATTAGGAACTAGGGATTAGAGATTAGGGATTATGATTTAACAGTTAGGGATTAGGGTTTTGGGATTAAGGATGATAGGTTAAAATGTAGGGTTTAATGAATAAGTAATAAGAATTAGGAATTAAGGATTAGGAATTAAGGAATAAGGACCAAGGGATTAATGATTAAGGATTAAAGATTAGGGATTAAGGATTAAGAGATTAATTATTAATTTTTGGGGATTTAGGATTAGGGATTGAAAATTAAGGAAAAGGGATTATAAATTAGAGATTAATGAGTAGGAATTCAGGATTATGGATTAGATATTAGAAATTAGGCATGAAGGATAGAGATTAATAGATTAAGAGATTAGGATTAGGATTAGAGATTAGAGATTAAGGATTAAGTAAATTGTTATTAATGATTAGAGATTACGAAATAAGGATTAGAGATTAGGGATTAAGGATTATGGATTACGGATTAGGTATTAAGGATTAGGAAAAAGAAAGAAGAAAACGAGGAGAGAGAAGTGGAAAAAGAAGAAGAAGATGAAAAAGAAGAAAGAGCAGAGGTGGAAGAAGAGGAAGAATAAAAAAGAAAGAAGAAAGTAGGAAGAACAAAGAAGAAAGAAGAAATAATAAAGAAGGAAGAAGGAAGAAGAAGAAAGAGGAAATAAGGAAGAAGAAAGAAGTAAAAGAAGAAGAAGGAGAAGGAGAAGAAAAAAGACAAAGGGAAGGTGGAGAAGGAGAAGGAGAAGGTGAACGAGAAGGAGATGGAGATGGAGATGGTGAACGAGAATCAGACAGAGATGGAGAAGGTGAAAGAAGAGGAAAAGGAGAAGGTGAAGGAGAAGGAGAAGAAGAAGAAGAAGAAGGAGAAGAAAAAAAGAAAAAATAGAAGAAAAAGAAGAAGAGGAAGAAGGAGAAGGCAACGAAGAAGAAATAGAAGAGGAAGAAGATTTACAAGAAAAGGAGAAAATGGAGAAAAAGAAGCAGAGGATGAAGAAGAGCATTAAGAAGAATTAGAATTAGAAGAAGAACAAGAAGAGGAAGAAGAAGAAGAGGAAGAAGAAGAAGAAAAGGAAGAAGATGAAGACATAGAAGAAGAGAACGAAAAAGAAGAAAATGAAGAAAAAGAAGAAGAAGAAGAGGAAGAAGTAGAAGAGGAAGAAGAAGAAGATGAAGAAGAAGAGGAAGAAAGGTAGGATGAGGAAGATGAGGAAGAAGAAGAATAAGAAGATGAGTAAGAAGAAGAGGAAGAAGAAGAAGAAGAAGAGAAAGAAGATATGGATTAAGGATTAAGGATTATATGTTAGAGATTATAGCTTAAGGATTAAGGAGGAAGGGATACAGGATTAGGTTTTAAGCATTATGGATTAGGTATTATAGATTAAGAATTAAAAATTAGGGATTAAGGATTATCTATTAGAATTTAGGAATTAGGGTTTAAGGATTAAGGATTAAGGATTAGGGAGTGGGGATTAAGGAATAAGTAATAGAGATTAGAAATTAAATTTATGGGTTAGGGATGAAGAGATTAATGGATAGGGATTAAGGATTAAGTATTAAGGGATTAATCTCTAAGGATTTTGGATTAAGGATTCATTATTTGGGATTATAGATTAGAGAATAGAGGTTAGGGATTATGGATTAGAGAATGGTAATTAGTAATTTAGGATTATGGACTAAAGATTATCGATTAAAGATTAGAGATTAATCTATTAGGATGAAGATTAAGTGTTAGAGATTAAGGATTAGAGATTAAGGATTAGGGATTAAGAATTATGGATTATTGATTATGAATTATGGATTAAAGACTATGGATTCGGGATTTCTGATTAAGGATTAGTGATAAAGAATTGTAGAATAAGGATTAGGAACTATGGATTATAGATTAGGGATTAAGAATTAGGGATCAAGTATTAGGGATTGAGTTTAAGGATTAGGGATTAAGGATTAAGGATTAGAGATTAGGGATTTGGATTATGGATTATAGAGTAGGGACTAGGGACTAAGGATTAGGTATTAGATATTAGAGTTTACAGATTAAAGATGAGGGATTAGGGATTAAGGATTAGGGATTAGGGATTAGAGATTAGAGATTAGTGATTATTGATTATGGAGGGATAGATTAGGGATTACAAATTTAGCAATAAGAGATTAAAGTGGGAGGGATTAAGGTATAGGGATTAAGGATTACGAAGAAGAAGGAGAAGAAGAAGAAGAAGATAAAGAAGAAGTGGAAGAAGAAGAATTAAAAGGAGGAGGAGAAGAAAAGAAGAAGAAGAAGACGAAAAAGAAGCAAAAAATAAGAATAATAATAATAAGAAGAAGAAAAGAAGAAGTGGAAGATGAAGAAGAAGTGGAAGAAGAAGAAGAAGAAGAAGAGGAAGATGAAGAAGAAAAAGATGAGGAATATGAGGAAGAGAGGAAGAAA
The DNA here is from genome assembly GCA_023846275.1 of Vanilla planifolia. Lineage (NCBI taxonomy): Eukaryota > Viridiplantae > Streptophyta > Magnoliopsida > Asparagales > Orchidaceae > Vanilla > Vanilla planifolia. Next base: position 188,897 of record JAIUJO010000362.1, read on the forward strand.
AAGAAGGAGAAGAAGAAGAAGAAAAAGAAGAAGAAAAAGAAGAAGAAGAAGAAGAAGAAGAATTAGAAGAGGAAGAAGAAGAAGAAGAAGTAAAAGAACAAGTAGAGGAAGAGGTAGATGATAAGGAAGAAGAAGAAGAATAAGAACAATAAGAGAAAGAAAAAGAAGAGGAAAAAGAAGAAGAGGAGTAAGAAGAAGACATAGTAGGAGAAAATCTAGAAGAAGAAGGATAAGAATTAGAGGAAGATGAAGAAGAAGAAGTAGAAGAGGAAGAAGAAGAAGAAGAAGAAGAAGAAGAAGAAGAAGAGGAGGAGGAAGAAGAAGAAGAAGAAGATGATGAAGATGACGATTAAGAGGAAGAAGAAGAAGACAAAGATAAGGAAGAAGAAAAAGTAGCCGAAGAAGAAGAGGAAGAAGAAGAAGAGGACAAAGAAGTAGAAGAAGAAGAGGAAAAAGAGATAGATCAGGGATCAGGGGTTAGCGATTAAGGATTATAGTTTAAGGAATGAAGGATTAGGGTTTAAGTATCATCGAATACGGATCAATTATTAGAGTGGGAGGGATTAGGGATTAGGCATTTTGGAGTTAGCAATGACGGATTAAGCATTAAGAATTAAGGATTTAGGAGTAAGGATTATGGAATAAGTAATACGGATTAGGGAGTAAGGATTGAAGTTTAGGGATTAGGAATTACAAATGAAGAGATTAATTATTAGGTAATAGAGATTTGAGATTAAGAATTAAAGGGTTACTTATTAAGGATTAGAGATTAGGGATTAAGATTTAGGATTAGGGATTAGGGATTAGGGTTTAGGAAATAGGGATTAGAGATTAAAGATTAGGTATTTGAGATAAAGGTATTAAGGTTTGTATTAGATATTAGGAATTAGGGATTAAAGATTTGAAATTAGTGATTAGTGAATAAGGATTAGGGATTAAATATTAGATATTAAGGATTAGGGATTAAGGATTAAGGATTATAAATTAGAGATTAGGGTTAAGGATTATTTATTAAGGATTAGAGTTTAAAGATTAAAGATTAGTGATTAGAGGTTACAAATAGAAGATTAAGGATTGGAGATTAGGGATGCATTTGTAATTAGGGTTTAAGGATTAGGGATTAAGGATATGGGAGATGGAAGAAGGAAGAAAGAAGAAGGTAGAAAGAAGAAGAAGAAGAGGAAGAAGAAGAGGAAGAAGAAAAAGGAGAGGAAAAGGAAGAAGAGGAGTGAGAACAAATAAGAAGGAAGAAGGAAAAAGAAAGAAGGAAAGAGGAAGATGGTAAAAGTAAGGGAGAAGAAGAAAGAAGAAAGAAGAAAGGGGAAAGAAGAAGAAGAAGAAGAAAAAGAAGACGAAGAAGATTGAGAAGGATGATGAGGAGAAGGGTGAGGAGAAGGAGAAGAAGGAGAAGCAGGAGGAGAAGGAGATAGAGAAAGAAAAAGAGAGGAAGATGGAGGAGTAGGACAAGAAGAAGAAGAAGGAGAAGGAGAAGAAGAAAGAGAAGTGAAGGAGAAGGAGACGGACAAGGAGAAGGAGAAGAAGAAGCGAAAGGACAAGAAGAAGAAGAAGAAAAGGAAGAAGAAGAAGAAGAAGAAGAAGATGAAGTAGAAGAAGAAGAAGAAAAAGAAGAACGACAAGAAGTAGAGGAATAAGAAGAATAAGAAAAGAAGAAGGAGAAGAAAAACAAGAAGTAGAAGAAGAAGAAAAAGAAGGAGGAGAAGGAGGAGAAGAAGAAGAAGAAGTGGAAGATAAAGGAGAAGAAGAAGAAGAAGAATATGAATAAGAAGAAGAGGAAGAAGAAGAAGAAGAGGAGGAGGAGGAAGAAGAAGAAGAAGAAGAAGAAAATGAAGATGAGGAAGAAGTGGAATAACAAGAAAAGAGGCAGAAAATAAGGAACAAGAAGAAGAACAAGAAAAGGAAGAAGAAGAAGAAGAACAAGAACAAGAAGTAGAGGAAGAAAAAGAGGGAGAAGAAGAAGAAGAGGAAGAGGAAGAAGAAGAGGAAGAAGAAGAAGAGGAAGAAGAAGAAGAGGAAGAAGAGATGGATTAGAGATTAGTGATTAGGTGTTATTGATTAGGGATTAGGGATTAAAGAGGGAGGGTTTAGGCATTATAGATTAGGGATTAAGGAATATGAATTATGGATTAGGGAGGAAGGGATTAGGGATTAAAGATTATGGATTAGGATGGGATGGATTAGGTATTAGGAATTAAGGATTATGGATTAGTTATTAGGAATTAGAGATCAAAGATCAAGGATTAGCAATAAGGGGTTAGAGTTAAAGGATTAAAGATTATGGATTAGGGAGTAGGGATTAAGGAATATGTAATAGGAATTTGGGATTTAGGATTAAGAATTAAGGATTAAGGATGAAAGGATTTATGACAAAGGATTATGGAGTATGGATTAATGATTAAGGGATAAATTGTAAAAGATTAGCAATTTTGGATTTGGAATTGTGGTTTAAGGAATAGAGATTATGGACTAGAGATTTTGGATTAAGGATTAGGTATTAGAGATTAAGGATTAGGCATTTGGGATAAAGGAATAAAGATAACAGATTAGAGATTAGAAATTAGGAATTTTGATTACTTATTAAGTATAAGAGATTAGGGATTAAAGGTTAAGGGATTAAGATTAGGGTTAGGGATTAGAGATTAATAATTAAGGATTAACAAATAGTGATTAAGGATTAAGGATTAGGGATTAGAGATTAAGGATTAAAGATTAAGGATTAGGGATTATGGATTAAAAATTAGGGATTTAAGATTATGGATTAGGGATTAAGAAAAATGAAGAAGAAGAAGATGAGGAAGAAGAAGGGGAAAGAGAAAAAGAAGAAGAAGAAGAAGAAAGAGAAGAATAAATAATAAAGATGAATGAAGAATAAAGAAAGAAGGAAAGAATAAGTAGGAAGGACGGAGGAAGGAACAAGGAAGAAGAAAAAAGAAGAAAAAATAAGAAAGAAGAAGTAGAAGAAGAAGAAGAAGAAGAAAGAAAAGAAGAAGATGATGAAGGAGAAGGAGCAATACAAGAAGGAGGAGGAGAAAGAGAAGGAGAGGGAGAATGAGAGGAGAAGGAGAAGGAAAAGAAGAAGAAGACGAAAGGATAGAACAAGAGTGAGAAGAGGAAGAAGATGAAGATGAAGAAAAAGAAGAAGAACTAGAGGAAGATGAAGAAGAAGTTGATGAAGATAAAGAAGAAGAAAATGATCAAGGACAAGAAGATGAAGAAGAAGAGGATGAAGAAGAAGAAGGAGAAGAGGAAGAAGAAGAAGAAGAAGAAGAAGAAGATGAAGAGGAAGAAGAACAAGAAGAAGAAGAAGAAGTGAAAGAGTAAGAAGAAGGTGACGAAGAAGAAGAAGGTGAAGAAGTTGAAGAAGAAGAAGAAGAAAAGGAAGATGAAGTGGAAAAAGAAGAAGAGAAGATGAAGAAGAAAAGGAAGAAGGACAGAAGAACATAGGAAGAAAAAGATGATGATGAAGAATAAGAAGTAGAAATAAAAGAAGAAGATGAAGAATAAGAAGAAGTAGGTTGAGAAGAAGAAGAAATAAAAGATTAAGAAGAAGAAGAGGAAGAATGAGAAGAAGAAGAAGAAGAAGAAGATTAAGAAGTAAAACAATTGGAGGAAGAGATGGATTAGGGTTTAGGGTGTTAGGGATTAAGGATTAGGGATTAACAAATGATGGATTAGGGATTAGATATCAGAGAATACTAATTAAAAACTATAGAGATAGAGAATTTTGGAGTTAAAAATTAAGGATAAATGTTTAAAGGTTAGGGATTAAGGCAAAAGGATTAGGGAATAACTAATAGAGATTAGCAATTATGGATTAAGGATTAAGGATTGTGATTAAGGATTATAGATGAAGAGTTAATGATTATTGAATAGAGATTTGGTCTTAAAAATTAAGAGATTAATTACTAAGGAATAGGGATAAAAAATTAGTGATTTAAGATCAGGTATTAAGGTTTAAGATATAAGGATTAATGATTAGGGATTTGGAATTAGAGATTAGGGATGCCAAGTTTAGGATTTTAGATTAGAGAGTAGGGATTAGAGATAATGGTGTTAGGATTACCATTAGAGATTAGTGATCAATGTTTAATGATATAGGATTAATGAATAAGGATTAGGGATTAATCATTAGAGATTAAGGATTAGAGATTATAGATAAGAGATTAGATATTAAATATTAAGGATTGGAGATTAAGGATAGATTTGTGATTAGGGATTAAGGAGGAGAAGGAGAGAGAGAGAATGAGAAGGAGAAGGAGAAAGAGAAGGAGATAGAGAAGTAGAAGAAGAAGCAAAAGGAGAAGAAGTAGAAGTAGAAGGTGAAAGATAAGAAGAATGAGTAGGATAAGAAGAAGGAGAAGGAGAAGAAGAAGAAGAAGAAGAAGAAGGAGAAGTAGAAGAGGAAGAAGAATTACAAGAAAAGAAGAAAATATTGAAAAAGAAGAAGAAGAAGAGGTGGAGGATGATGTAGTACAAGGAGTAGAAGAAGAAGAAGAAGAACAAGAAGAAGAAGAAGAGGATGATGAAGAAGAGGAAAAAGAAGTGAAAAAAAGAAGGGGAAGAAGAAGAGGAAGATGAAGAAGCAACAAAAGAAGAAGAAGAGTAAGATGTGGATGATGTAGAAGAAGAAGAACAAGAAGATGAGAAAGAAGAAGAAGAAGAGGAGGAAGAAGGAGAAGAAGACAAATAAGTAGAGGAAGAAGAAGAAGAAGTGGAAGAAGAGATGGATTAGGGATTAAGGATTAAGAAAGGACAGATATGAGATTAAGAATTAGGGATTAAGGATTATAGATTAGAGATTAAAGATTAGGGATTAGAAATTAGGGATTAAGGAACAAGTTATAGGGATTAGAAATTGCGATTAATGAATAAGGATGAAGGGATTAATAATTAGAGATTAAGGATTAAGGATTAAGGATTAACGATATAAGCATTAATTACAAAGGATTTGGGATTGGGGATTTACGATTTAGGATTAGATATTTGATAATAGAGATTAGAGAGTAAGGATTTGAGATTAGTGATTAGGGATTCATGATTTAGGATTATAGATTAGAGATTAAAGACTAGATATTAAAGATAAAGTAAATAGGATTAAGGCTTAAGGAAAAGGATTAGGGATTGAGAATTAAGTATTGAGGATTAGGGATTAAGGATTAAGAGTAAAGGATCACATGTTAAGGATTAGGGATTATGGCTTATAGATTAGGGATTAAGGATTAAGGATTTGATAATATGAATTATAGATTAGGGATTTGGGTTAGAGATTAGGTATTAGAGATTATGGTTTAACGAATTGAGATTAGAGAATAGAAATTACAAATCTGGGATTAAATATTAGGGATTAAGGATTAGGGATTATGGATTAAGGATTGATTAGAGATTAAGGGTAAGGGAATGGGGATTAGGGATTAGGGACTAAGGATTAAGGAATAGGAATTAGAGATTAGTGATAAAAGATGGATGGATTATGGATTACAAATACAAGGATAAGAGATTAGAGAGGGAAGGATTAAGGAGCAAGGATTAGGGGATATGGATTAAGGATTATGAAGAAGAAGAAGAAGAAGAAGAAGAAGAACAAGGAGAAGAAGAAGATGATGATGATGAAGAAGAAGAAGAAGATGAAAAGGAAGAAAAAGTGTAAGAAGAAGAAGAAGGAGAAATAGAAGAGGATCATGAAGAAGTATAGGAAGAAGAAGTGGAAGAAGAAGAGGAAGAAAAAAATGAAGAAGAAGAAGAAGAAAAGAAGAAGAAGAAGAAGAAGAAGAAGAAGAAGAAAAAGAACAAGAAGAAGATGAGGAAGAAGTAGAAGAAGGAGAAGAAGAAGATGATGGGGAAGAAAAAGAAGAAGAATGAGAAGGAGAAAAGAAAGAAGAAGAAGAAGAAAAAAAAGAAGGGGAGAACGTAAAGAAGAAGAAGAAGAAGATGATGATGATGAAGAGGGAAAAGAAGAAGAAGAAGAAGAAGAAGACGAAGATGAAGAATAAAAAGAAGAAGAATAAGAAGAATAGTGGAAAAAAGATGATGAAGAAGAAGAGCAAGAAGTAGTAGTAGAAGAAGAAGAAGAATAAGAAAAAGAAATACAAGAAGAATAAGAAGAATAAAAAGAAGAAGAAGAAAGAGAAGAATAAATAAAAGAAGAAGAGGATGTTGAAGTAGAGGAAGACGAAGTTGATGAAGAAGAGGAAGAAGAAAATGAGGAAGAAGAAGAAGAAAAAGAAGAAGAAGAAAAAGAAAGCAAAGAAGAGGAAGAATTAGAAGAAGAAGAAGGAGATGGAGAAGGAGAAAAGAAAAACGAAGAAGAAGAAGGTGAAGACATTGAAGAAGAAGAAGAGGATGAGGAAAATGAAGTGGGAAAAGAAGAAGAAGAACAAGAAGATGAAGAAGAAAAAGAAGAAGAATAGAGAAAAAAAGGTAACGAAGAAGAAGAACAAGAAGTAGAAGAAGAAGAAGAAATAGAAGATCAACAAGAAGAATAAGAAGAAGGAGAAAAAGAAGAAGTAGAAAAAGAAATAAAAGGAGAACAAGAAGAAGATGAATAAGGAAAAGAAGAAAAAGAAGAAGAAGAAGAAGGAGAAGAAGAGGAAAGAGATGGAGGAGGAGGAGAAAGAGAAGGAGAAGGAGAAGGCAAAGGAGTAAGAGAAGGAGATGGAGAAGGAAATGTTGAAAGAGAAGGAGATGGAGAGGGAGTAGGAGAAGGTGATAGAGAAGTAGAAGGAGAAGAAGGAGAAAGAATAAGAGAAGGAGAAGCACAAGAAGAAGGAGAAGGAGATGATGGAGAAGAAGAAGAACAAGAAGAAGAAGAAGAAGATGATGAGGAAGAAGAAGAAGAAGAAGAATAAATAGAAGAAGAAGAAGAAGAAGAACAGGAAGAAGAAGAGGAATAAGAAGAATAAGAGTAGAAGAAGGAGAAGAAGAAGGAGAATTAGAAGAAGAAGAAGTGAATGGAGAAGAAGAAGAAAAAGAATAAAAAGAAGATGAAGATGTGAAAGAAGAAGAAGAAGAAAATAAATAATAAGAAGAAGAAAATAAAGAAGTAGAAGAAGAAGAGGAAGAAGAAGAGGAGGAAGAAGAAGAAGAAGAGGAAGAAGAGATGGATTTGTGATTAAGGATTAAGGGTTATTGATTAGGGATTAAGGAGGGATTGATTTGGGATTAAGGAATAAAGATTATAGACTAAGGAGGGAGGGATTGGGGATTAGTGGTTAAATATTAGGGATTAGGGATTACAGATTAGTGATTAGGGATTAGGGAGAGAGGGATTAGGTATCAGGCATTAAGGATTAAGGATTAAGGATTAGGGATAGGAGATTAGGGATTATGGATTAGTAAGTTATGATTATGGTTTCTGGATTAAGGATAACAGATTAGAGTGTAGGAATTAATGAGTAGATAATAAGAATTAAGGATTAATGATTAAGGATTAGTGATTAAGGATGAAGGGATTATTAATTAAGGATAAGGGATTAGTTTTAAAGATGAATGGATTAATTATTAAGGATAAGGGATTTAGGATTAGGGTTTACGGATTAGAGAAAGGGATTGTTGATTAGAGATTTGTGATTAGGAATTTGGGATTAAGGGAAAAGTATTAGAGATTAGAGATTAAGGCATAGAGATGAGAGATTAGTATTAGGATAAGGGGTTAGATATTAGGGATTAGGGATTAGTGATTAAAAGAGTTAGGGATAAAAGATTAAGGATTAGAGATTACTGATTAAAGATTAAAGATTAGGGATTAAGGATTATGGATCATTGATTAGGTATTAAAGATTAAGAAACAAGGAGAAGAAGAAGAAGACAAGGAAGAAAAAGTGGAAAAAGAAGAAGATGAAGAATAGGAAGTGGAAAAAGAAGAGGAAGAATAAAAAAGAAAGACTAAAGAAGAAAGAAGAAAGATGAAGAAAGAAAGGATAAGAAAGAAGGAAGAACAAAGATAAATGAAAAAAGAAGAAAGAAGAAATAAGAAAGGAGAAAGATGTAGAAGAAAAAGGAGAAGAAGAAAAAGAAGAAAGAGGAGGAGGAGGACAAAGAGAAGGAGGAGGAAAAAGAGAAGGAGTCAGACAATGAGAAAGAGAAGGAAAAAGATAAGGAGAGTGAGAAGGAGGAGGAGAATGATAAAGAGGAGGGGATGGAGAAGTTGAAAGATAATTAGAAGAAGGAGAAGGAGAACGAGAATGAGAAAAGAAGGAGAAGAAGAAGAAGAAGAAAAAGAAGAAAAAGATGACAAATAAAAGAAGAAGAAGAGGAAGAAGAAGAAGAAGAAGAACAAGAAGTAGTAGTGGTAGTAGTAGAAAAAGAAGAAGAAGAAGGAGAAACAAAAAAGAATGAAGAAGAAGAAGAAGAAGAAGAAAAGGAAGGTGAAAATGTTGAAGAAGAAGAAGAAGAGGAAGATGAAGAGGAAAGAAGAAGAAGAAGAAGAAGAAGTGGAAGATGAAGAAGAAAAAGAAGCAGAATAAGAAGAATAGAGGAAAAAAAGATCAAGAAGAAGAAGAACAAGAAGAAGAAGAAGAAGAAAAAGAAGAAGAAATACAAGACAATAAGAAGAATAAGAAGAAGAAGAAGAAGAAAGAGAAGAAGAAGAAGAAGAAGAAGAGGATGATGAAGAAGTAGAGGAAGAAGAAGTGGAAGAAGAAGACGAAGAAGAAAATGAGGAAGAAGAAGAAGAAGAAGGTGAAAAGTTGAAGAAGAAGAAGAGGAAGAGGAAAATGAAGAGAAAAAAGTAGTACTAGTAGAAGAAGAAGAAGAAGAAGAAGAAGAGGAAGATGAAGAAGAAATAGAAGAAGAATAAGAAGAATAGAGGAAAAAAGATGAATAAGAAGAAGAACAAGTAGTAGTAAAAGAAGGAGAAATAGAAGATGAACAATAAGAATAAGAATAAGAAGGAGAAGGAGAAGAAGAAATAGAAAAATAAATAAAAGGAGGAGAAGAAGAACGTGAAGAAGGAGAAGCCGAAGAAGAAGAAGAAGAAGAAGATGAGGAAGATGAAGGAGGAGGAGGAGAAGGAGGAGGACAAGGAGAAGGAGAAGGAGTAAGAGAAGGACATGGAGAAGGAAATGTAGAAGTAGAAGGGGATGAAGCAGTAGTAGGAGAAGGTGAAGGAGAAGGAGAAGGAGAAGTAGAAGGAGAAAGGAAAAGAGAATGAGAAGTAGAAGAAAAAGGAGAAGGAGATGAAGAAGAAGAAGAAGATCAAGAAGAAGAAGAAAAAGATGAAGAGGAAGAATAAAAAGAAGAATAAATAGAAGAAGAAGAAGAATAATTAGAAGAAGAGGAATAAGAAGAATAAGTGAAGAAGAAGGAGGAGAAGAAGAAGAAGTTGAAGAAGAAGAAGTGGAAGAAGAAGAAGAAGAGGAAGATGAGAAAGAAGAAGAAGAAGAAGAAGAATAAGAAAATAAATAATAAGACGAAGAAAATAAAGGAGTAGAAGAAGAAGAGGAAGTAGAAGAAGAAGAGGAAGAAGAAGAAGAAGAGGAAGAAGAAGAGGAAGAAGAAGAAGAAGACAAAGAAGACAAAGAAGAGATGGATTAGGGATTAAGGATTAAGACTTTTTTATTAGGAATTAAGGAGGGAGTGATTCGGGATTAGGGAATAAGGATTACATATTAAGTAGGGAGGGATTAGGGATTAGAGGTTAGGTATTAGGGATTAGGGATTAGAGATTAGGGAGTGAAGGATTAGGTATTAGGCATTAAGTATTGAGGATTAAGGATTAGGGATAAGGGATTAGGGATCATGGATTCGTAATTTATGATTATGGTTTTTGGATTAAGGATAATCGATTAGAGTGTAAGAATTAGGGAATATGTAATAACAATTAAGGATTAATGATTAAGGATTTGTGATTAAGGATGAAGGGCTAATATTTAAGGATAAGGGATTATGGATTAAAGATTAAGGGATTAACTATTAAGGATAAGGGATTCAGGATTAGAGTTTATGGATTAGAGAATAGGAATTATTTATTAGAGATTAGTGATTAGGAATTTGGGATTAAGGAAAAAGTGTTAAAAATTAGAGATTAAGGCTTAGAGATAATAGATTAGTATTATGATAAGGGGTAAGATATTAGGTATTAGGGATTAGTGATTAAGAGTTAGGATTAAAGATTAAGGATTAGTGATTTGGAATTAAAGATTAAGGATTAGGGATTAAGGATTATGGATCAATGATTTGGGATTAAGTATTAAGAAAAAAGAAGAGAAAAAAGATGAGAAAGAAAATGTGGAAAAAGAAGAAGAAGAAGTAGAGGAAGTGGAAGAAGAAGAGGAAGAATAAAGAAGAAAGACAAAAGAAGAAAGAAGAAAGATGAAGAAAGAAAGGATAAGCAAGAAGGAAGAACAAAGATGAAAGAAGAAAGAAGAAAGAAGAAAGAAGAAAGAAGTAGAAGAAAAAGAAGAAGAAAGAGTAGGAGGAGGAGGAGAAAGAGGAGGAAAAAGAGAAGGAGACAGAGAATGAGAAAGAGAAGGAAAAAGAGAAGGAGAGTGAGAATGAGAGGAGAATGATAAGGAGGAGGGGAAGGAGAAGTTGAAAGATAATAAGAAGAAGGAGAAGGAGAAGGAGAACAAGAAAAGAAGAAGAAGAAGAAAAAGAAGAAAAAGATGACAAAGAAAAGGAAGAAGAACAAGAAATAAAAGAAGAAGAAGAAGAACAAGATGTAGTAGTAGTAGAAGACAAAGAAGAAGAAGAAGAAGAAGAAGATGAAGAAGAAGTAGAAGTGGAAGAAGAATAGAAAGAAGAATTATAAGAAAAGAGGAAAATGGAGAAAAGAAGAAGAAGAAGAAGAGGTAGACGAAGTAGAAGAAGAAGAGGAAGAGGAAGAAGAGGAAGATGATGATGAAGAATAAGAGAAAGAAAAAGAAGAAGAGGAAGAGGAAGAAGAAGAAGAAGAAGAAGAAGAGGAAGAGGAAGAAGAAGAAGAAGAAGAAGAAGAAGCGTAAGATGAGGAAGATGAGGAAGAAGAAGAAGATGAGGAAGATGAAAAAGAAGGGGAAGAATAAGAAGAAGAAGAATAAGAAGAAGAAGAGGGGGGAAGAAGAAGAAAAAGAGAAAGAAGAGATGGATTAAGGATTATAGATTATAGATTAGGGATTAAGGAGAGAGGGATTTGGGATTAAGTGTTTAGGATCAAAGATTAGGGATTGAAGATTAAGTTTTAAGGATTATCAATTAAAGATTAAAGATTAGGGATTATGGATTACAGATTAGGGAGTACGGATTAATTAATAAGTAATAGGGATTATGTGTTAAGGATTAAGTATTAGAGATACAAAGATTAATAATTAAGGATTAGGGATTAGGGATTATGGATTAAGTAATAGGGATTTAGAATTTAGGATTATGGATTAGGAAATAGACATTAGGGTTAAGGATTAGACATTAGGATTAGAGATGAGGCGATTAAGAATAGGATTAAGGATTAGGGATTCGGGATTTGGGATAAGAGATTAAGGAATAGGGATTAAAGATTAAGTAGTACATATAACGAATTAGAAATTAGGGATAACGGATTATGGATTATAGATTAGAGATTAGGGATTACGTATTAAGAATTATGGTTAAATGATTAGAGATTTAGGATTAAATATTAGAGATTAAGGTTTAGGGATTAAGGATTTTTATTAATGATTAAGGATTAAGGATTAAGAATTACAGAGAGATTGATCAAAGATTATAGATTAGGGATTAGGCAAGAAGGGATACGAAGGTTGGACAAGATAACATGGATTAAGCATTACAAATAAAAAAATAAGAAGAAGAAGAAACGAAGAACGAGGAGAAGAAGAATAAGAAGAAAAAGAAGAAGAATAAAGAGAAGAAGAAGAAGATGAGGAGAAGAAGAAGTAGAAGAGGAAGAAGAAGAAGAAGAAGAAGAAGAAGAAGAAGACGAAGAAGAAAAGAAGAAGAAGAGGAAGCAGAAGAAGAAGAAGAAGAAGAAGAAGAAGAGGAAGAAGAAGAAGAAGAAGAAGGAGAAGGAGAAGAGCAGGAAGAAGAAAAAGAAGTAGGTAAAGAAGTAGAAGAAGAAGAAGAAGAAGAAGAAGTAGAAGAAGAAGAAGAAGAGGAAGAAAAAGAGGAAGATTAAGGTAAAATAAGATGAAGAAAAAGAAGAAGAGAAAGATAAATAAGAAGGAGAAGAACACGAAGAAGAGCAGTAACAACAGAAGAAGAAGAAGACGAAGAAGAAGAAGAAGAAGAAGAAGACAAAGAAGAAGAAGAAGAAAAAAAAGAAGAAGAACAATAAGAAGAAGAAGGAGAAGATGAAGAAGAAGAAGAAGAAGAAGAAGAAATGGAAGAAGAAGAAGAAGAAGAAATAGGAGAAAAAGAATAAAAAGAAGAAAAAGAAGAAGAAGGTGAAAAATAAGTAGAGGTAGAAGAAGAAGAAGAAGAAGAAGATGATGATGAAAAAGAAGAAGAGGAAGATGAAGAAGGCCTAGTAGAGGAAGTAGAAGTAGAAGAATTAGAAGAAGAAGAAGGAGAAGAACAAGAAGAAGAAGAAGAAGAAGGAGAAGGAGAAGTGGAAATAGAAGAAAAAGTTGAAGAAGAAGAAGAAGAAAAAGTGGAACAAGAAGAAGAAAAAGAAGCAACAGAAGAAGAAGTAGAAATAAAAGAAGAAGAAGAAGAAGAACAAGAATTACAAGAACAAGAAGAAGCTAGAGAAGGAGAAGAAGAAGAAGAAGAAGAAATAAAAGAGGAGGAAGAAGAAGAAGAAGAACAAGGAGAAGGAGAAGGAGAAGAAGAATAAGAAGAAAAGGAAAGTGAGGAAGAAGTAGAAGAAGTGGAAGTAGAAGAAGAAGTAGAGGAAGAAGAAAAATAAGTAGATGAAGAAGAGGAAGAATAGATGGATTATAGATTAATAGTTAGGGTTTAAGGATTAGGGATTACGAAATAGAGTTTTAGGGATTAGGTATTAGAGAAAATGGATTGAAGATTAGGAAGAGATGGATTAGGGATTTTGGAGTTAGAAATTAAGGATTAAAGTTTAGGGAATAGGTGTTTGGGCAAAAGGATTTGGGATAAGTAATAAAGATTAAAGATATGTATAAGGTAATAAGGAATAGCGATTAGGGATTACAGTTGAAGAGATTAATGATTATCGATTAGAAGTTAGGATTAGAGATTAGTGATTTAAGATTAGGTATTAGGGTTAGAGAATAGGAATTCATGATTAGATATTAAGGATTACAGATTAATGTTGCAAAATTTATAACTCGAGATTAGAGATTAGGGATTAGAGATAATGTTATTAAGATTAGCATTAGAGATTAGTGATTAATGATTAAGGATTTGTGATTAGTGATCAAGGATTAGGAATTATGGTTTATAGATAAGAGATTAAGGATTACAAGTTTGGCATTAAAGATGAAGGATTAGTGATTAGTGATAGATTAATGATTAAGGATTAAGGAGAAGGAGGAGGAAAGAGAAAATGAGGAGAAGAAGGAGAAGGAGGAGTTGAAGAAGAAGAAAAAGAAGTTGAAGCAAAAATAGAGGGAGAAGGTGAAAGATAGGGAGGAGGAGGATAAGAAGAAGGAGAAGGTGAAGAAGAAGAAGAAGAAGAAGAAGAGGAAGCAGAATTACAAGAAAAGGCGAAAATGGAGAAAAGGAAGAAGAGGAGGAAGAAGCACTACAAGAAGAAGAAGATGAAGAAGATGATGAAGAAGAAGAAGAAGAGGATGATGATAATGAAGAAGAAGAAGAAAAAAGAATGGGTAGATGGAGAAGAAGAAGAAGAGTAAGATGTTTAAGATGTAGAAGAAGAAGAAGAGGAAGAAGAAGGAAAAGAGGAAGAAGAGATGGATTAGGGATTAAGAAGGGATGGATATGCGATTAAGTGTTAGGGATTAAGGATTATGGATTACAGATTAGAGATTAAAAATCTAGGATTAAAGATTAGGTATTAGGGATAATGAATTAAGGATTATGGATTACAACTTAAGGATTAAGGATTAAGGAATAAGTAATAGTGATTAGGGATTAATGATTAAGGATTATGATTAAGGAAAATGGATGAATTAGAGATTAGGAATTAAAGATTAGAAATTATTGATTAGGGATTCATGATTTAGGATTATAGATTAGAGATTAGGGATTAGGGATTAGGGATTAGAGATTAAGTAATTTGGATTAAGATAAGGCCTTAAAGATTATGGATTAGGGATTAAAGTTTAATTATTAAGGATTAGGGATTAAGGATTAGGCATTAATTATTATAGATTAGAGATAAAGGATTATGGATTATAGATTAGGGATTAAGAATTAGGGATAAGGTATTAGGGATTAGGCTTTAAGGATTAGGAATTAAAGATTAGGGATTAGGGATTAGGGATTAGTGATTAGGGATTTAGGATTGTAAATTATAGATTAAGGATTATGAGTTAGGGATTAAGTATTAGAGATTTGAGATTAGAAATTAGAGATTATGGATTAGGGATTAAATATTAAGGATCGATTAAGAATTAGTGATTCGGGATTAGGAATTGAGGACTAGGGATTATGGTCCAGGGATTAGGGAATAGGAATTAAGGATTAGTGATAAAAGTGGGATGGGTTAGGGATTACAAATTTAGGGATAAGAGATTAAAGATGGAAGGATTAAGGAGTAAGGATTAGAGAATATGGATTACGAATTATGAAGAAGAGGAGGCAGAGGAAGAAGAAGAAAAGTGAGAAGAAGGAGAAGATGTTGAAGAAGAAGAAAAGGAAGATAAAAAGGAAGAAAAAGTGTATAAGGAAGAAGAAAACAAAGAAGAAAAAGAAGAAGAAGAAGAGAAAGCTGAAAAAGAAGTGGAAGAAAAAAAGAAAGAAAAAATGAGGAAGAAGAAGAAGAAGAAAAAGAAAAAGAAAAAGAAGAAGAGGAGGAAGAAGAAGAAGACAATGATGAGGAAGAAGAAGAAGAAGAAGTAGAAGGAGAAGGAGAAGAGAAAGAAGTAGAAGAAGAAGATGAAGGTGAAAAAGTTGAAGAAGAAGAAGAGGATGATGAAGAGGAAAAGTTGAAGAAGAAGAAGAAGAAGTAGAAGAAGAAGTAGAAGAAGAGGAAGTTGAAGAAGAAAAAAAAGAGGAATAAGAAGAAAAGAGGAAGAAGAAGAAGAAGAAGAAGAAGAAGAAGAAGAAGAAGAAGAAGAAAAAGAAGCAAAAGAAGAAGTAGGAGAAAGAGAAGAAAAAGAAGAAAGAGAAGATTAGAGATTAAGGCTTAGAGATTAAAGGATTATGATTAACATAAGGGGTTAGATATTGGTGTTTAATGATGAAAGATTAGTAATGAAGGATTAAGGATTAAAGATTAAGGATTAAAGATTAGGGATTAGGGATCAGGGATTAGAGATTAGGGATGATTAAAGAGGAAGAAGAACATGAAGAAGAGGAAGAAGAAGAAGAAGAGGAAGAAGAAGAAGAAAAAGATGAATAAGGAGAGATGGATTAGGGATTAGGGGTTAGGGATTTTAGATTAAGTGGGAGTGATTAAGGATTAGGGAATACAGATAATGGATTAAGGAGCAAGGGATCAAGGATTAGAGATTATATATTTAGGATTAGAGATTAGTGGCTGAGGGATTATGTATTAAGCATTAAGGATTAAAGATTAAGGATTATAGATTGGCAATTTATAATTATGGTTTTGGGATTATGGATAGTATTTTAGAGAGTAGAGATTTAGGAATAAATAATAATAATTAAGGATTAAGGATTAAGGATGAAGGGATTAATGATTAAGGATTAGGGATTAAAGATAGAGAACTGAGTAATTAATTATTAAAGATTAGGGATTATGGATTATAGAATAGGGATTATTGATTTTTGATTAGTGATTAGGAATTTTGAATTAAATAAGTATTAGAGATTAGAGATTAAGTCTTAGAGATTAAGGGATTATGATTAACATAAGGGGTTAGATATTGGGGTTTAATGATGAAAGATTAGTAATGAAGGATTAAGTATAAATGATTAAGGATTAAAGATTAGTGATTAGGGATTATGGATCATAGATTAGGGATTAAAAAAAAGAAGAACAAGAAGATGAGGAAGAAGAAGAGGAAAGAAGAAGAAGAAGAAGAGGAAGAATAAAGAAGAAAGAAGAAAAAAGAAAGAAGAAAGAATAAAGAAGAAAGAAGAAAGAAGAAAGATGAAGAAAGAAAGATTAAGACAGAAGGAAGAATGAAGGAAGAAGGAAGAAGAAAGAAGAAAGATGAAAGAAGAAAGAAGAAAGAAAAAATAAGAATGAAGAAAGAAGTAAAAGAAAAAGTAGAAGAAGAGGAAAAAGAAGGAGGACAAAGAGAATGAGGCAGAGAAGGAGAAGGAGATGGAGAATGAGAAGAAGGAAAAAGAGAAGGAGATCAAGAAGGAGAAGAGGAAAAAGAGAAGGAGAAGGAGAAGGGGTAGGAGAACTTGAAAGATGGAGAGAAGAAGTAGAAGAAGAACAAGAACAAGAAGACAAAGAAGAAGTTGAAGAATAAGAAATAAAAGAAGAGAAAGAAAAAAAAGAAGAAGATGATGATGATGATGAAGTAGAAAAGGAAGAAGAAGAGAAAGAAGAATTTCAAGAAAAGAAGAAAATGGAGAAAAAGAAGAAGGGGAAGAAGAAGAGGAGGAGGTAAAAGAAGAAGAAGAAGAAGAAGAAGAAGAAGAAGAAGAAGACCAAGAAGATGATGTTGAAGAAGAAGAGGAAGAAAAAGAAGAGGAGGAAGAAGAAGAAGAAGATGATGAAGAGGAAGAAAAAGAAGAAGAAGAAGAAGAGTAAGGTGTGGAAGTGAGGAAGAAGAAGATGATGAGGAAGAGGAAAAGGAAGAAAAAGAAGAAGAACACGAAGAAGAAGAAGAAGAAGAGAAAGAAGAGATGGATTAAGGATTAGAGATTAGGGATTAAGGAGAAAAGGATATGAGATTAGGTGTTAAGGATTAAGGATTAGGGATTATGAATAAGGGAATGATGATTCAGGATTCGGGATATCAATTAGAGATTAAAGATTAGCGATTTTTGATTAGGGATTAGGGATTAAGGATTAATGAATAAGTAATAGAGATTACATACTAAGGATTTAGGATAAAAGGATTAATGATTAGGGAGTAGAGATTAAGGATTAATTGTCAAGGATTAGTGGATTTATTACTAAGGATTATGAATTTAGTATTCTGGATTATAGATTAGGGAATAGAGATTAGGGTTATGGATTAGAGATTAGGGATTCGAGATTAAGCAATTAGGATTACGATTAAGAATTGGGGATTAGGGATAAAAGTTTAGGAAATAAGGATCAGGGATTACGGACTATAGATTAGGGATTAGCGATCAAGTATTAAGGATTAGGGTTTAAGGATTAGAGATTAGGGATTAAAGATTAGGGATTAATGATTAGGATCTAGGATAATGGATGGATTAGGGATTAATGATTCCTATACTTCGACGATTTAAAATGCAAACAAAACTAGTTAGGTGATACATCTAAAATTTTGATGCTATTGAAATGGCTTCATCTTCACTATAGTACTCTTAAATGATAATAAAAGGGAGATTACTGCCATATATCCTACCCACTATATCATGTTTATAAAGTTCCATATGCTTGTTGCAGGCCAAGTCAAACATAAAGATCTCATCCTGAATGATGAAATCAACCTCCTTGCGAGCAGCTTCTTTCACATCAATATACTGAAACTTTACAGTAGCACCAATCTGTAATAACATTTTTTTCTAAGGTAACACATCTTTGAAGCATACCTTTCTGTAATTTCCTTCATCTCCACACCACGATAATCAACTTCCTACTACAACAAATTTTTCCCAGCTTCAATGAAAAATACAACCTTCTAAATCTAATTTGCGCTGCCACCCCTTGATCTTCATCCTCCTTCCTTATGATCAAGTTGTTTCCAACCCCAATATCCCTCGTTGGAATTTTATTTTTATCTATCTATTAAGCCTCAACATTTCCACTATGTTTTGCATAATTTTGGCCACTGATTCGAAAATTGAACAAGCCATTACTTCTACTTCTTTGATACTTGAATTAATCACACCGTCTTCCTTAAGGAAACCAAATTTTATGCCTAAATCAATTATGATAGAATTTTTAGTTGTCACACCTTCATTTTGCTTAGCATTTATCCCACCTTATATAGTAGAGACTATTAATACAATGTTTCTATTCCCTGATTCTATAGTGTAGTAACATTCACCTCTAAGCAACTCATTTGTCATTAGAGATGAATGAGCATAGCTCTTGCATTTCTTTTTATGTTTGTGTGCCTTGCTACCAACCAACATAGCCAAATACATTTTTGATTTATTCACCACAAATTGAGCAATTAACTAACCAATTAGCAAACACATATTACAATTGCACAGCCAATTGCTACATCATTCACCTAGTAGACCACACATTACTAAAAGCAATAAATTCTCATAACAAATTAACCTAACCACATAGAAAAACAAGACCAAAATAAATTTTTAGTTCACGATAAAAGAAATTGACCTTCAAAGCAAGCAGTTATATGACACAAAAAATTTAATTGAAGAGAAAGCAAGCACGTGCAGTAGATATGCCCCTACATGTTACAGGTCCCAACACACTTATGAACAGCAATGATCCAACAATGATACTCCAAGCACACCCGTGTGCATGCCAAAAGTGTGGTATGTGGCAAATGTAGCCAGCACCCCCACAACAACTGAGCAAAACCTACCACCAGCCTTTCTGTTGCTAGGAAATTTGAAACCTCCCATTACTTGAAAATTTCCTCCACTTCAAGATCTCCCACCACACCAAAGTCTTCGGGTTCCTTAATAATATATAAAATAGCCAAAGCCTATAAGAAGTACATTATGGAGGATCAAACAAAAACTCAGTGTACAATGACATCAAAAGAGGCTTTCTAAGGGGCATACCCCAGTCATAAATTAGAAAAGAGAGCACGATGTGCCACCCAATCAACAAAATTGTTGTCATGTTTGTATATGTGTGTCATTCTGGAAGCATTCATATCTTTAATATACTGAAGAACATTTCTATGCCTACCACCATGAGAAGAATCATGAAGCAATCTGTCAACCGCCAAGATTGCTAAAGTAGAGTTAGACAGGATTTCAACAGCATGAAAGTTGTTGAACTTGGTCTTGAGCAAAACACATAGCCCCCACAATACCATTAACCTCCATAGCAAGGCTTTCCTAAGAGTAGAAGAACTTGTTAGCAATAAGGAGTAGCTTACAAAATTGATCCCCTGACCACCACACCCACCCCAAAAACATCTCCATGAATAGCTGCATCATTATTAATTTTGACCCATCTAATTAGAAGAGGCACCAAAGATGAAGCTAACTCCAACTCGTGAGGATTGGAAGGACTTTTGTAGGACATGAATGGTTCATGGTTAAAGCATTCCAAGACAACAAAAGTATTAAGTTGTATCTTCCTAAAAAATAACAACATCATTACTAACATGTTCAAATGTATTTTCATATTTCTATTCATCCAAAGATGGTAAAGAGTAGTTGCAATAAGATTAGGTAGATACATCTCCCCACAGTGAATAGAAAAGTTTACTTTTAATGCTGCTATATAACTCATATCACATCAATATGTTGTTGTTGCTATAATGATTGATTACAATAACTACCTCCTTCATGCTTGGCACCTCCCATGATTCCTTTGCCCTCAAGCATTACACATCGCGTGCAACAGCATCTTAGCCACACTGTACCACAGGGGCAATAGATATTTGATGAAGTTCTCTTCACCAACAAAGAAAAAGTTGGAATACAATTTGTGATTATTCTCCAAAAAAGCTTAACTTGAGGCAGCATTGTGAACTTCCAAATCCACCCATAGCTATAGCCAGTAGCCTATGAGGCATTAACAACATTAATAGATTTAGTATTAATCACACAGTTATAAAGACTAGGATTATTCACCTCTAAGCTCTCAATTTGAACATGTAGAAGCAAATCTTTGTTGGCATCCAATGCCCAAGGGAGGTTCAACACTCTATAAAGAAGATCATCATTAGCAAAAGACCTTAGGTTCCTTGATAATAAATAAAATAGTAGAATCCTACAATAGGTCCTCTATGGTGGATCAAACAAAAAGTCTAAGTACAAAAACATTAAAAGGGACTTGCGAAAGTGCATACCCTAGTACCAATAGAAATAAAAAAAGAGAGCATGATGTGCCACCCAATTTGTAAGACCATTACCTTGTCTATATATGTGCATCATCTTGAAAGCATCTACATCTCTAATGTAGTTAAGGGATCCATATACCTACCACCTACCACCTCATGTAGGATCAAGTAGTAGTTGTTCAACCTCTAGAATCACTAATTTAGAGTCAGAGTGAATTTCAATAGCATGAAAATTCTTGAGCTTAGACCTGATCAGACACATAGCCTTGAAGATGGCACTAACCTATATTGCAAGGCTTGCTTGAGAGTAGAAACACTAATCGACAACAAAGAAGTAGCTTCCCAAGATGATTTCTAACGATGATCCCCACCCTTATGACCTCACTATGAATAGCTACAATCTAATTGGAGGAGCCCAAAATGAAGCTACATTAACCTTGCATATGGAAAGGACTCGTACAGGACATGGATGATTCCTAATTAAAATGCTCCAAAGCAGCTATCATATCCAATTGAATTTTCCTCTACAAACCAACACTATTGTTGACATGTTCATTGTGTTTTCTCAAGTTAATGTTCATCCAAAAATGGTAAAAAGTAGTGGCAATAATAGTAGCTGATGCATCACCATAGAATGATTCACAATTTTTTTGTCTCCATGCTACTTTAAATCTCTTGTAGCATTCATACATTACTATTGCTACTTGGATTGATTATAACAATTGCCTCCTTCAAGCTTGGCACATCCCAAAGCCCCCTCATCTTCCAACAATTGCACAATAGATGCTACAATGTCTCAGCCTCCTTCCAACCCCTAAATGTAGCCTCCACACATTGTAATTCTCCCCTTCACCAACCATGTAATCATTGGAATGTAGTTCTTGATTGATCTCCGAATGAATAGCTTCATTCTAAGTAGCACTTTGAGCTTCTAAATCTAGACTTAGCTTCTTGAACTAGCCTGTAAGGCATCAACAACATCAAGAAATTTTCCATAAATCATGTTACAATAATGGCTTGAATTATTCACCTTTAAGTTCCTGGTTTGCACTTGAAGAAGTAGGTCCTTATTGCCATCCAATGTCCAAGGAAGGTTTTGCACTCTATCAAGTAGAATATCATCTACCCATGCCTTTACTTTGCACACATCCCACTCCCCATGTTTAAGGATAAGCTCTCATACTTTGTTCAGCCACTCCTAATCCATTTTAATATACATTGTCCACCACCTAATTGGAAATACACCATGCTAATTATCTTCAACAAAGCACACATCCATAACATTTCAAATTCTCCACACAACGTCTGAGGAAGCCTATGGCATTTCATCTTAAATGAGCTTAAAATCTTGTGAGTCTCCTTATGGAATGCCCTCCTTCTCAAACAAAAAGTATTTTATTCTTATCACATTGACCCACATACTATCCTCTCTTTTAAAAATTCTTCTACATTACTTCATATTCAAGGCACATTGCCAAATAGTGAGATCATGGATGCTTAAGCCTCCCCTTTTGATAAGGTGATAGTTCTCCAATCCACATAATGCATCGCATGGCTATTGCTTACACCACACCATAAGTAGCTTCTAAATAGTTTTTCCAATTCATTTATTAGATCATTTGGCACCACATAATGATAAAAATTAGTTATCAATGCAAAATTAATCATAGCAATCATGTCTACCAAAGAAAGAGGTCTAGTTCTTCATCTTGCAACCAACTCTTGCACTCTTTGGATGATAAAGTTGAGCTATTTTTTCAACAAGCTCATTAAGATTGGAACCCACAAGTAATTAAAGTTTTTTTGCATTGTCCATATGAACTTTTCTGGCCACCATCTTTCTTCTTTACCAAGCATGCCCTTATTGAAGAAAACTCTAGATTTGTCTAGATTTACCTTCTATTTGGAATGCTTATGGTACTCCTCCATAGTCTACTTAATAGTCCTAATAGTAACACACTTGATAGGAGCATACAACCTTACGTCATTAGCATAGACCAATTTTGAAACAATTGGAGCACCCATCCCACAATGACACCCCAATACTACCTTACTTTCATGTTCCATAACCAAGCAACACAAGTATTCAGATGCAATGGTGAAGAGATAGGGTGATAAGAGGCATCCTACCTCAAACCTCTAGTGGCCTTAATCTATAAGAGTCTAACCCAATTCAATAACACACCAAACCTTAAGGTCAAAGTACATTCATTTACCTACTCACATCATAGCAAAGGAAAACTTAAGAACTTCATCATATCAATCATAAACTACCTCCTCACCTTATCATAAGCTTGCTTCACATCAACCTTGATCACCATAAGTCGCTCCATAGATGTAGAAGAATACGTATAGATTGCTATTTCTTAGGAAATAAAAATATTATTAGAGATAAATCTATCGCACAAATGCACGTTACTCCTCAGCAATAAGCCCAGGTAATACTTTCTTTAGTCTTTCCAGTAAAATCTTAGCCACAATTTTGTAGATAACATTACATAGGCGTATTGGCCTAAATTATTCCAATCTATCTACACCTCGTACTTTCAGGATTAATGTAATAAGAGTATCCTTTCAAAACTTTGGCATATGCCTGCCATGAAAAAATTGTAGCATAGCTTTGAAAATATCACCATGTGTAATAGTCCTACACCCATGCACAAATTCAACTATGATGTCATCCATTCTAGGTGCCTTATTCCTCCTAATTGATCCACGAACACTCTTGACCTCCTCCTTAGTGGCCTGTATGATAAGCATATCTAGTTGTTCATTATCAATGCTTTTGTGTGGTTGGAAGTGAAGTGGAGGGTAGTAGAGATCATCATTACACCTTTTTTTAAAGTAGCTAATCAATAAGCATTTAATACATCTATAGAGTTGACAAAATCACCCTTGTCATGCTTCAAATGTGAAATATTCTTATCCCTCCACATAGATGTCACTATAGCATATAAGAACCAAGTATTATAGTCTCCCAATTGAACACATTGCACCTTAGTCCATTTCCACCATCGTCACTCCTTAAGTGTAGCCAACCTATGATATGAGAAAATAAGATGCCCAAGTTGGATGTGTTCTTGCTCATATCTAATTTCAATGTCATGAGACCAACCTTGGATGTTAAAGAGTACACACATACTAATACTTCCTTAGTTAGAATTACATTATCAAAGATGTTGTGACCTAGAACGAAAGCCCTTTACTCCTTTTTCAATAATAGGTGGGAGAAATCTCTTAAGTCTTTCCACAAGAATTTTTGCAACATTTTTGTATATAACATTACAAAGACTAATGGGCATGAATTGTTTCGAATTATTGGCCCCCTATATTTTTGGAATCAGCACAACCAATGTATCCTTCTAGTGCTTAAGAATGTTTGAGTTAATAAAATTTTGCTTAATTATAGTAATAATATCCAAATGTGTGATGTGCCAATAACCTGTAATAAACTCAATAGAAATATCATCAATGCCTGATGCCTTGTTTGTCTTTATTGATAGTACAACACTTCTAGTTTTGTCATTAGTAATTGTGGCTACAAGGGAGTTTCCATGCTCAACCATAATTGCCTTCAATAGGGATCAAGATGGAATGTCTTTGGGATCACCTTGACTACATTTCCTAACAAGGTGACTCATAAAGGAGTTTTTGATGTTATTATGTGAGTTGCATTATTGCCCACTTTGATCTTTCATCTAGTGGATGTAATTATTTTTGAAATTTGTAGTGGCAATAGTATGAAAGAAGTGAGTATTATAGTCCCCCAACTTGACCCATTAAAGTTTAGCTCTCCACCATCACCATACCTCATCTAAGGCCACTATCTTATGATATGTCTTAATATGCTCAGCCAATTTTTACATTATTTTCCTCCTTATTGAGTGAATAATTTGATTCCTTCATTTACATTTCTTGTATTGATAGTTGTAGAGGAATAGGTGATATGAATCGTTATCCAATCCCTCCTTAAAGCTCTGCTGAAGGTTGAGTTTGAAACTTTCATGTCTTTCCCAAAAACCTATCCAAGTGGCTCTTATCAAACTTCTTAACTCTTATTTCCAGTAATACTGTCATTGCAACATTATGTTCTCTAATGATATGCTATAGATAACCTTTTGATTTGGTGTCTTGAATGCCTCTAATGCTTCAAGCGATTAATGAGAATATAATGTTAATTAAAAAATTAGATAAATGTGTACCTTGCTCTACCAAGCATTAAACCCATCTGATTTGCAAAATTCTATAGTAATAACAAATGTGATGCTGCTCACTTCCCTAATCCCCAACCTTCTTGATCTTTTTTTCAGGTACTAAATGAGTAGTCATCTCTATTGCACAACACTTTTCTTCTTGTTGTAGTTCCCTAACCTTCCTAGTGCTATAGTTTTTACTACTATTATTGCTTTTGTAGTTGCTATAAAAAGGCAGCACACATGTTGCCAAATTCCCTCAACCATATTTCTTATTAATACTATTTGCATTACCAAACAACCATCCATGATTATGCACATTCTCCTCATGACATTTTGTAATGTTTTCACCATTCATATAGTATAATTACCTACACTTTCCACCCACTCAGTAGTAGCAGTAGCTCCACTGTACATTGAACAAGATCATTCTACAAGTAATTAAAACAATAATGCTTGTTAATATCTCCAACATTAGTTCCTATTACACAACAGCACATAGAAAACTTTACCTCCTAATATATCTAAGTGTTATAGTTGCTATCACCAACAATCAATGTCTCTTTTTTAGTATTTTCATACTTGGTATGCTGTTTCCATTCTTCTTGCTTGCAAAATTCACCTAAGACTTCCAAATTTTTTGAGGTCCTTGAGCAAACTTGCTTACACTCCTAGCCCCTCTAGTTATTCATGGTAAAGTAATTGTCATCTAAGCATAACAAATTCACACACATCCAACAATAATGAGAAGAAGAGCATCTACAGTGAAAATAGTTTTTGTTGTAATTTTAATTGCATTTGTTGCTACAAAAGGCCCAAAAAACACTACCAAAGTACCCTTAGCCACGCTTATTGTTATTGATAATGGCACCATCAAGCAGCCATCTTGTTATCCACAATCTCCTAATGATAATTTGTAATGTTTCCACCAGCCATATATTCTACTTGATTGAAATTTTGGCCCTTCAACCAATAGTAATAAGTGTGGTAAAATTTTAATTTCCCACAGATAGTCACATAGTAATGCTTGCAAACCACCTGCAACATTCATTACAACAATCCAACTACTCATAATAGCCTTCACCTCCCAATATACCTAGGTTCTATTTTTTGCTTTCATTAGCAACTAAGGCTTCTCTTTTAGCATTTTTAGACTTAAAATGCTTTAGCCATTCTTTCCACTTATAAAATTCAACTGAGGCTCTTAACTTTTTCTTGATTTTTAGTACATCTATTTATAATCTTTTCCCCTCCAATTCTTTATGATGTAGTAAAAATCTCTATGCATAGCAATTTTGCACTCCTATTATAGTAGTGATAAGAACAATAGGTATAGTAGAATTTTGTGCTGCTATATTTACTACTATAGTATAAATTATTACTGTAGTTACTGTAGCAAGCCTCAACCATGGTGCCAAGATTCCCCCTATCCAAACTTAACACAATTATATTTAGTTTGGAATCTCAATAGAAATGTAAGTATCACCATCACAGCCTCGAACATACATCTTCTAAAGATCAAGTTGGACGCATTTGTGTTAAGACTACAACATATTTGAAAATTCAACATACTTGCTTGTAGTTTCTTTAACACCACAAATGACAATACTCCAACAATATTTGTTTCCCCAATAGAGATAATAATTTATAATAGAATTATGCTCCCAACCTTCTTAGCATCTACAACTACCCAAGATTACTACATTCACCACTAACTTTAACACCATTAGCACAACTTGTATGCATAGATTCAACAAACTAAAGTTTTTATAAAAACCATCTTGCCAACCATCCCAACAAAACCAACTTCATAGCAATTAAAAATTCACATCTTCTCTAGATTTTGAACATCAAAATACCAATTTTGTCATAGCATACTTTAATATGTTGACACCAGCAATTTCGTTCACAAATGTTTCTCAGGATACCAAGGCTCTCTCTAATATTCTATCACCTGATTGCACAGCTTCCCCCTCCAACTATAGTTTTTAGTTTGTTGATTAATAAGAAGAATATAATTCCCCTCCTTTTCATCTACATTGTACTAGCCATTAAGTTTGACACACTTTCTCTACCCCATCCTACAACTACATTGAGAATTGGAATCTACATTCTAAAAACTCTAGTAAGATTCCCTACAGTTATGTTTGAAAGTTGTGCCAACAGTCCTTTTTTCCTTGCTTTTATCGACGAATCCCTCCCATAGATCTTCACTCCAGCATTGTAGTTGATGAATCTGTGTTTTAATTACATTCACTCTTCTAGTTATTCCTTAACCATGCTTATTGTTTTAGATTGTGCAGCCCCCATACTACATCTGAGAGAAAACCCTCTTTTCAATTTTTATTTTATAATAAACCATGATTTGGACCACCCTCATGCATGTCTCAATCTTGTTGTCGCTTGTCATTCTCTTTGCCTTATTTTATAATTTTATTGCCCTACATCTTAGCCTATTGTCTAACTAAATGTTTAGGACTCCATACTTCCTAAGTGGTTCTCTACCCAATGCATTGGAGACACTTCTGTTCCGATTTGAATATATTTTAGGTCCACCATAATTTCCATGCCCACCATGCTCCCTTTGATAGTTTAGAGCAATTATAGTTTTGAAAATCTTTTCTTTCCTAAGTCTTCATCTTACTGAATTCTTTGTTCTTGATGATCCAAATTACCTTGACTTTATTTATCAATCTCATCATTTTTGCTCACTACAATCCCCTCCACTTCTTCTGACAATTCAGTAGGTTTCTTGCCAATAGAGCATTACTCCATGTAATAGCCAACATGGCCACAAAGCAAGCACATCCATGGAAGGCCCTCATAATCAAAAGATTAGAAAGTTTTTCCCAACTATCTACTCAATCACATTACTAGTTTTAATGGTTTAGATAGATCCACTCTCATATATACCCTTGCATAAGATGATTGTTGCAATCAGTGGTCCAATAATCAAGTAGGATGGCTCTCCAATGGCCTTTACAATGTCTAAGATATTTTCATATCTCAATATAGTAATGGAAGCATGAGGAATCTGATCCATAATGGGGGACACATCACTGCTATAGCATTTGACCTAAACCCAGGGGTCCACACATCCAAACCCATAGTTTGTTGAGTAACGTACCAAGGTCCTCTAAGCCACACTACATTTCTATCTTCTATCAAATCAAAATGTAGACAAAAGGAACCTGATGAGAGATCTAGTATTTTTAAGATTTTAAAAAGCCACCATCTACACTGTAATACCCTTACAATGATATGTAAAATGGGAGATTATTGCCATCAACCCTCCCCACTATATCACATTAATGGAATTTCTTGCACCTACTACATGTCCAATCAGACATGATGATCTCATCTTGGACAACAAAATCAACCATATTTGTTGCAACTTCTTTAACATCAATGTATGAAGGCCATTCCATAGTTGCTATTTTTGTTGCATTGGAAGTTCTTTTAGTTATGAAAGAATCCTTAAGGCTCACTTTGTTAAAATTTAACTCTTTTCCCCCATCATAATACCCCAATTCTTACACTACATCATCCATCCCTATTGCATCCCAGTCTACATTAGTTGGAAAGTGCCACACATTACCACTTTTTGGGGCTTCATTCAACTTGCATCAAATTATGTGGTCCCTAGTCTCATTCCTCCCAACTGCACATTCAATATTCTCCAACACTGCAGCATCCATATTAATAGATATTTTTCTATCCCTACTGCAACAACATAAGTAGTGTGGTTTGCTTCCATTTTCATCCTTTCCCATGTATGACTTAATCTAATTAGCTTCTCCTAAATTCCCATCCCCATGCCAACCTCAATTGAAGCAAATTCTATTGAAATATCACTTTCATTTGACTCCACAGCAACCTCACATTGAACTAGAAAATAGCTAAGACAACATCTCTGTTGGATGAACTAACATTACAGCTGCATTCGTCGACCAATAGTTCTTTGTGCATTGGGAATACATATTCACTACCTTTACTTTTCTTATTGCTTTTGCATGTTTTATTGCTAGTCATCTTAATAGTTTTAATACTCACTTCCAGTAATTTCCAACACTTCCTTAACAATAATAATAGAGAAACAAATACATTTCCCAAAAATATAGCATAATAGCGATATAATTAAATAGAATGCTAAAGCATAATAGAGTAACAACAATAGCAAAAATACTTCTAGTGGCTATAGCAAACATTTATAGTAGTAACAACAAAACACTTCCACACAACAATATAGCAAAACAACAAGCCAACAATTTGAAATTTCAAATTTTTGGTGTAGAGATGACCTTCATAATTGAATTTTCCCTACAGTTATTACAACAATGAGCAAAACAAAATGTCTTGCAAGAAGCTGAATCCCACTCGCATAGCATCCTTCGCAATGTACAGGCACCAAATCTAAATTCCTTGCACATGTGCATAAGTGAAATGCATGCTTCTTATAGTTTGTCATGTGTCGTGCATCTTGTGCAACTCTTCTACCTCGTGTAGTATTTTTTGTAGCACTTAAGCACCAAATTTGAACTTTTGTGAATGCGTGCTTGTGAGACATACACTTCATGTAGCATGCCACATGTCTTGCATGTCATGTAGTGCCTCTACTTCGCTAATCTTCTTTGCAGCTCTCAACACCAAATTTGAATTTACGTGCATGTGCTACACTATTGAACTTCCTCTTCTTGCCTCCTCGTGATGTGCACATGCCGATCTGAATGTGCGAGCACACTAAATCGTGCCCCACTTCCTGCACGCTGACTGCATCGTTGACCTTCCCATCATCAGAGGATTTGAAATCACCACCAACTCTAAAAGTCCTTTGGTTCTAAGGGCAGTATGGTTGCAAGGCTAAAATTTAAAATAAATAGCAAAAGAGCACAACCAGGAGTGGAGCCTATGGCTTAATTTTAGATAATACAGTGAGGCTTACTAGATTTAAACATAGCGAGGGTTAACAGATTAAGAACTCTTTCTTGATTCTATAAGTGGTGATGTTGGTCATTCTTAGTTGGTGAAGCAATTTATTTGGTTATTTTCATTAGCAAATGAGACCTTAGCTTACTAATTAGCTATGTGTGGTGCTAGCCCTCAGTCTAGCTTCTTAGAGGAAGTATGGCCACTTAGGCCATGAAGGTTTGAGTCAATAATAAGTTCATGATGCCCTTAAATATTTTGAGCCATACATGTGCTAAACTAATGTATTCAATGGGTCCATTACGTTGGTCAAAGGGCCTAGGTAATCACATGAAAATTTTATCATGGGGATAGATCATGTAAATTGTTAGTCTTCAAAGAGGAATTCCAAGTGTGAGTCATCAGCTTGCATTTGACTACGTCTCTAGCAATTTACATAGTGCCTATTACTTTTATTGATTGAATGGTCTGAAAAAGTATTTTGATAACAGTGATGTAGATAGTTTGTCTTATGTGACTCAGTGAGAAGTCCATTAAATCTTATCATTTAGAGGAAGGAGAAGTCATAAAACAGTTTTCATAGCTAAAACTGTGCAATGATCATTGATGATAGGCATGAATGATGGAGTGATCTGCACAATATGTGGGGGGGGTGCAAAACTAGTTTGGCATTCTTTTGTAGCTTGTACTTTTCTTCCGAATGGGGCTCAATGTTGCGAGGGATAAACAACATCCTATGACATAGTAATGCACCAAGGGAGGGGAAATGCTAAGCTAGTAAATGAGTATGTTGTGCTTCATTAGGTCCATTGAGGCTTGGCTATCAAACATCAAAACCTCTTAACGATGGATATCTTGTCTCTTGCATTGACGAGAATGTAGTTAATGTGATACATGCTTTGAGTTGTAAAATCCCATAAACAATCTATTTTTTGAACGTAAATCATGCCTGAGGATACAAGTTGACGGCATGCCTGGGTGGGTGTAATGCACCCTGTTGCTCCTTATGGAAGTCTAGATTCATTGGATTAGGTCTCTGACCCTTGTTTAGAGGCAATTGATGATAACCCATGCTATGGCATGGCATGTTGATGTGTTTGAAGATGTTTGACTATCAACATTATAAGAGGTGGATATCATAGAGTGTTGTGGTGTTGGCCAATAAGAATTGATGTTTGCAATCTGGCAACATGATGCCCCTTAAAGGTCCAACTCAATGCTCAAAGGTGTGGAATTGTGAACCCATGTTATGTGAGGCTACCTACTGAGTTTAAGCATATAAATAAGTAAAGGAGAAGGAACTTATGAGGATTTTCTTAGTAATGTCAAGTAAAATGGGAGCATCTCGATTTAGAAATTAGGTAATCAAAAGCCTAAACTATAGTATAGAGAGGAATCCTTAGTGAAAAATTAGGATCATGTCCCCTACAAAAGTGGCATTGGGGTAGGTGAGAGCCCTATTTGCCTCATACACTACTACTACATAAGTCACTATCAACGAGTCAGGTTGTTTGGAAATGCAAACCAAATTGGGTTGTAAATTCTATCCAGGGCTAAATAATTCCTATAGGTCTATAATAAATAAGTAAATTGAGAGAAAGTTGAAAAGAACTTTGAAAAGAGAGTTAAAGAGTTCTTGTAATTATTGTGAAGGAAGTAGATGGGGGTTGGTGGTGCACCAGGATTGGATGCATAATGTTGTTAGATGGTTTGTTACATGGCTCAAGGAGTAGACCCTGTTGAGCCATCACAGTGACTGGAGCTTGGGTAGATGTCGATCATAGAGAAATCATCGTCGTAGCTTGTCATATTTCTTGCACCATCAAGGCATCCCATGGATGCACCACGTGCATTGCTACTGACTTGTAGGCTCTCCATCTAACCTGTCTCGAAACACGAATGAAGTAGTTTGACATGGTTGCAAATTAATGGATGAGCAAGACTAGAAAGTGTAAGGAATTTAATTGGTGGTATCTTTGTTTGATGGGTGAGCGACCGATCAACCCAGATCATAGGTAGTGTTTGAGTAATGGCATGCTTGTTAAGACCTGAAAGATGGTGAACTATGCTTCAATGGGGTTAAGCCAAAGGAAACTCTAGTGGAGGCTCATAGTGATATTGATGTGCAAATTATTCAACTAACTCTAGTATAAGAAAAAAACACTAATCAAACTATTTAGTAACTAGTTCCCTTTGATGTTTCCTTTAGGATAGCTGGAGCCATAGTTAGAATCATATTAGGAAAAGCTAATGATTAGAGGCATTGGGAGCACAATGCCCTCGACCTATTCTCAAAATTTAAATAGTTAGGAAGACTTGACTACTTTGATGAGTTTAGCCAAGGAATCTAGGGTTTATGTGGGCTAGTTTTTGTTAAGTAGAACTAGTAATGTGAGATGAACTAAAAGCTAAGTTGTAGTGTCTAACTACGTGCTAACATTGAGACCACAATGGGTGTTGGTTGATTAAGACAATAGGACGGTGGTCTTGGAACTTGAAATCCACTAAGTGTGCATAACAACTCACCTGTCAAATCAACTAGCCCCAAAAATGGATGGTGCTAAACCATCCAACCCACACCTGACCATCGATACAATGCAGGCTCTTGATTAGTAGGAGGGTTTAACGGTAGCTACAAAGCTCAGAGCATGATGCAGTATAAAGCATTCATTGGTGTAGATCTTATTGGTAATAACAAATTCAAATGAGAAATTTGAAGACCAAAGGAGGGAAAGGTTCCATATGAATGACACTTGAGCATGGGTTAGATGATCTTAAGAGATGGGAGAAACTAGCCAGAGAGTGCCGTTTGGAAAGAGCTTTAAAGGCGGGTTGACTTAAAATTCTTGAGCTGGGATATGGTGGTCGATGCCAATGTCAAGTGGTCTTGTGATGTTCGTGGGGGACCTTAAAAAGAGTTATGTTTTGTACTTAACATCCTATTAGCCCTAGAAACAACTCAGTTAGAGGTAGAGCCAAGAAGTTTGAAGAGCACCACATGTTGACCAATGTTTGAAGTGTCTTATGTGGCCCTAAAAAATTTAGATGGTCGACTTCCCTCCACACTGATCGTACTCATAATTGCATGAGGCCTCCAAGGTGAATAGCCTCTAATTTATGGAGCAATGTAGGGAAGGGATGTTGACAAAATGGATTTGCAACTTTGGGAATTGGATTGGCTCTATGGTTTGGCATGATGGTCACAATCGCAAACCAATTGGTTGTAGGTGGACTACTCAATCTGTTTTTTGCAGTGAGAGTACATCAGCATTTCTTGACTTGGGAAAAAATTAGGAGTGACCCTTATGGGGCCTTCCCCCGACATTGAACAATTAACTCTGAACTAGAAGAAACATCAGAAATCCAACTATTTAATTAAAACAAAGCAATGTGATGGTCCTTGAGGATGCTCACATAATGTGATTTTTGCTTAGTGATCTTAATGTTAAAGTGAAGAAATTCAACCAAGCATGGGTAAATGGTAGGAGTAACTATGACTCTATTAAGGTAACCAAATACTTCATCATTTAATTGGTATTAATCAAGAATGGATTAATGAGGTTAACATTTTCCCTATCTACATTCAAGTGGAACAATAACCAAGGGAATAGGCTTTGCAAAATCAATGGGGAAAGAAGTCCCCATTGAACTTGACTCTAATTTGAATTTGTGAAATGACTTGGAGGTGTAGCATATGTGGGAGTCAATGTTCTAACCAAATTGAAATACCATTACTTTTTAATATTATTTTACTTATTTAGTGAGATGGAGGTGGGGCCTAACCACTCCTTTTGGCTCCAACCTCACCTTGACAAGTTGATTGGGGCAGAAGACATTGTCAGTTAGGGAGTTGGGTTGGGGCAACACATCTGTTAAGAGATAACATAGGCGTCCTAGGATGAGCTCAATGAGAATAAAACCTCATGCAAAACAAAAGGGTAAAGGCTCATTTGATTATAATTTTTAATTCAAATACGAACAGTGAAAGTGTGGTGTATGTATCATCTAAGCTTTCAAAATTTGAAGCTAGAGGTGTTAGAAAAGTTACCGTAGAGATAACTAGCTTGCGGCAGTCGAGTGTTCATAGCGACATTACATTTTGATCCTTCGATGTTTACTCTTCTTATAATTATGAAGTAGAATTCAACTATTATTGGATTGTTCACCCACCAAAAATGAACATGGGTTGGGTTTAGACTATCATAAGATGGGTTAATTTTACCCTATTAATGAATGTCTTGTGTTGGTAATTCAACCAAGTACGAGAAGAATCATTAATTCACACAATTGTTCATCATGCTAGGTTGAAAAGCCAGTGGTGGGCAAGATATGTGTGTAGAATTATGACTGAACATCTCTAAGTCAGAATCCATGCTAACATGCAATGCTAAGGCTTATCAATTTACTAATGTTTGATAGTAAAGGCTTGTCATCCCAAAGGTGCACAACCATTGGCTAATCTAGTGTCATAATAAGTTGGATGGCACGATCACCATAAGAAGAGATAGTTAAGAATGACAACGATTGGTGGAATTTTTTTACAGTTGACTTAAAGTTGCCACAAGTCATTACAAATTGAAGAGTGGCCTTAATGTCATGATCCATTGAGATCCAACTCTTTGATGTAGCAGATTCATCCATTATGAAATGTAGCATAATAG
Source organism: Vanilla planifolia (assembly GCA_023846275.1). NCBI lineage: Eukaryota > Viridiplantae > Streptophyta > Magnoliopsida > Asparagales > Orchidaceae > Vanilla > Vanilla planifolia. The sequence continues at coordinate 222,812 of JAIUJO010000362.1, forward strand.
CATTTTGAGTTGGCCTAAAGTTAGGACTCCACACATCCAACCTAATTGTCTTGCTAGTTACCTACCAAGGCCTTTTAAGCCAAAGAGTACTCCTCTCTTCCATTAATTCAAAATGCCAACTAAAGCAACCAACTGATAGGTCTAAGATTTTGAAGTAATTCAGATGGACCCATCTCATTTGTAGAACATTTGCATACATATAGAATGACAAGTTTTTGTGATAAACTTTGTCCACTAGGTCGTACCTATGCAATTCAATTTGTCTCTAACAAGCTGAATCAGACATAAGGATTTCATCATGCATATTTATGTCAACCTTCTGTGGAGCTAAATTTTCCACATCTACATATGAAGGCCTCTCCAAAAAAACCCTACCCATTATCTTCCTCATGCTGGTTGCCAATGATGCATATCTAAAGCTTACTTTGTTTTACTTTTCCTCCTTCTCCCCTAAGCCTTCCTTCTCATCTTGTAGTTGCTTTGCCTCTTTGTGAGGGTAGTGAAATCCATTTGAGAATTCAAAATGTTGTTATTGTTGTGCATTCCTAGTGACCACATCTTCCTCCCTGCAACCTTCATTCCTTGGTGTATCTTGAGAATACTAACTCCCTTCAACCACAACATTATTTGAAATAACCAAACACTCCTTTTCCCAGCAACCTTTTCTATTTGTAGTTTGAGGAATTCAAAATTTCACACTCCATATTTGTGTTGATTACAACATTTTCATTTCCCTCTTCTAAAGTAAACAATAATTTTGTGCCAACTTCATTAAATTTAGATTTTTCAATTACCCCACATTCAATAAATTTAGCATTATCACAAGCATTCTCAGTCAATACTATAGTAACCACAAGGATAAGGATAACATTCCTACGAGTAGATCTAGCCTTATAGCTACATTCCCAAATTTCAATATGCATTGGTGATAACTGGATTGGAGCTTTGGTTTTTTGTTGAGTTTACTTAATTTTCTTCCATCCATTTCCATCAAATTTGATCACACCAACAAGCTTTTTTAACCCCTCCTAATAATGCACAAACAACAAATTTGTAGAGCACTAAATTTAGAAGCAATTACACAATTTCAGTAACCAACAAAGAGATTAACCCTAAGGAATTGGAGAGATGGAATTCTTTTCAACAATTTTGGCAAACAGTGAGGATACAGTAAACCCAATTGAATTAATTCACAACAAATGGTTTGCATGTGCCTGTCACTATAATAGTGAGCCACACTAAGCCTACTTGTAATTTGTAGTAGTAGCCATTTTGCTTTTACACAACAATAGCTCATAATAGTTTTAACATACAGCATGGATCTAGCATACACTAATTTAAATTAAGGAATCCTCAGTAATCAATTCACTCAAGCTCAATAATATGCAAATTTAATTGAAACTACCTTCTTAATAGTAAATACAAACAAAAATAGTTGCTTACAGTAGCAACAAAATTCACTTAATTATGTTAAGCAAGGTACCTTGAGAATATTCAAATCACACTTTGTAGTAGAGAAATTATAGTTCACTTATCACAGTGCATTATGACATTTAGCCTCAAGCTGGTGGATGATTTAATTAAATATTATTTTTGAATACCCACCTCCCATAGGTGTCACTACAAGAAAAATTATTTTTACAATTATGGTGATCACTGAAGATATAGAAAAATCAATTAGAGCTCAACCAATGAAAAATACATAGCTCCACTCATTCTTTTCACTCCTTCAGCACATAATACCATCAAAATTTCCACATCCCACTATCAATTTGAACCACCATCCCTTCTGTCTGGAACTCGAGCACACTGTCATAGCTATAGTTAACCACCAAATACACCCGTGAGAAGATCACGTGGCACAAAGTTTGCACCACATCTCACACAGCATATTAGCGTAGCAGTCGTCACCATGCAGAACCCACTATCAGCCATCCTATCACTGGGAGATTTGAAATCTCCATCCACTCCAAATTCTCCCTCCACTCCTAATTCCATGCACTCCAAAGTATTTTGGTTCCTTCATAATATATAAACAACCATAGACTATAAAAAGTCTTTTATGGAGGTTCAAACAAAAAGTCTATACACAATAGCATCAAAAGTGGCCTAGGAAGGGACATACCTCAATCTTAAGAAAAATAAACAAAGGCATGTTGCACCACCCAATCAGTAGAACCATTACCTTGCTCGTATATGTGATTCAACAAGTAAGCAACCAAATCTTTAACGAACATAAGGTCATCCATATACTTGCCTCCACAGGTAAGGTCACCTAACAGTTTTTCAACCTCCAGTATTGCTAAAGTAGAATTTGGCCAGAACTCAACTGCATGAAAATCCAAGAGCTTAGACCTTAGCAAACTCAATCTCCAAAATGACATCAACAACCATAATAATGCTAGCCTAGTAGTAAACACATCTACCTAGAATACCCAAGGTGATCTCTAACTAGGATCCTCATCCTCAGAACATCACCTTGAATTGCCATGTCATAGTTAATTTTAATCCAACCAGTTCAAGGAGGAGCCTAACAAGAAGCTACATTGAACCTATGTGGCTTTTGTGGACTACCATAGGACATGGATGAATCCAAATTGAAACATTCTAAAGTAGCCCCCATGTCTAATTAGATCGTTCTCAATGGAACAACATTGCTAATAATGTGCTCATTATGTTCTTTTAGGTTTTTGTTTGTACAAAGATAGTAAAAGGTCATTACAACAAATACAACCTTCTTATCACCCTACTATGCTCCACAATATTTGTATCCATGCTACTATAGACCTCTTGTAGCTTTATAACATAACTGCTATTGTTAGGATAAATTGCTGCAATCGCCTTCATCATGCATAGCATGTCCCAAATTTCCCTTGTCTTTCAACATTCACATGGTAGGTCATGCAGTGTCTCATCCTCCTTGCAGCCACAAATGTAGCCCTCATACATTACAATTCTACTTTTCAGTAACCATATAGTAGTATTAATGCAGTTCTTGATTGGCCATCAAATGAAGAGCTTCACTCTAGGAAGTACTTGAGCTGCCAAATCCATCCAAAGCTGCTTGTAGCAACCAATGAGTCCTCATTAGTGTTTAAAAATTTTGTATGTATCATCTTACAAAAGAGGCTAGAGTTGTTCACTTTAATGTTCTTAGTTTGTATTTGAAGTAGCTGGTCCTTGCGACCATTCAACACACTAAGGAGGTGCAACACTCTGTCAAGCAAAAAATCATCCACTCATTTTTTTCTTTATTTAAATCCCACTCCCCAAGCATAAGGATACACTCCTATACTTTATTTGTCCACTCCCCTTCCATTTTGACTTACGTTGGCCACCACTTAATTGGAAGAAATTGAAGCCAATTGTCTTCAGAAAAATGCACATCGATACCATCACCTATTCTTCACCCAAAGCTGGAGGCAGCTAGTGGCATTGCATCCATGATGAGCCTACAAGCTTGTAAGGCTCCCCAGGGAATGCCCTCCATCTTCTCTCCCAAAAAATATTTACTTCACATCACATCAATATAGACACAATCTTCTCTTGCCAAGATCCTTCTATATTGCTTTGTAGTCAAGGCACATTACCAAATAATGAGGTCATGGATTCCTAGACCTCACTAACCCTATGGTAGTGTGATAGATCTCTGATTAACATAATGCATTGCATGGCCCTCACTTACACCACATAATAAGTAGCTTCTAAATAACTTCTAAATAGCTTCTCCTACTAATTTATTAAACTCTTTAACACCACATAGTTGCTCAAATAGAAGTTAAGAATGGCTAACAACATCAAATTGATCATAACAATCCTTTCTACCAAAGAAAGGGATCTAATTCTCCATCTTGCAACATATTTTTCCACTCTCTGAATAATAAAGTTGAGCTTCCCTATTCTTATTTGATTCACCAAAATTGGAACCCTTTATTATTTATTATTTTTTGCTTGAATCATATGAACCATCCTAGGCACCATCTTTCTCGTTTTGCCCACATACCTTTGCCAAAAATTGACTATAGATTTATTGAGATTCACCTTTTGTCCAGAGTGCTTCTCGTACTCCTCTGTAACTTGCTTAATAGTCCTAACAGTAACACATGTGGCAAGAGCATACAATATCACATCATTAGCATACAGTAAGTGTGAAAAACGAGGGAGACTACCTCACAGTGAAACCCCAATACTGCCATAGTTTCATGCTCCATAACCACCCAAGACAAGAATTTACATGCAATGGTAAACAAATAGGTTGACAAAGGGCACCCACATCTCAAACCTCTAGTGGCCTCAATCCATAAGAGTATAGTACCATTTGGTAACACCCCAAGCCTTGGGATCGAGATACAAGAATTTACCTACTCACACAATAGCAACGGAAAGCCTAAGAATTTCATCATATCAATAACAAACTACCATCTAACCTTATCGTACGGTTGTTTCATATCCACCTTAATTGCCATAAGTCCCTCCTAGATGTAGAAGAGTGCATATAAGCTATCTATTACTGAGTAATAAAAATATTATTAGAGATAGATTTGCCTGACACAAATGCACCTTATCCTTTAGGAATTAACTTAGGTAATACTTTCTCTAGTCTCACCAACTTGATCTTAGCCACAATTTTGTATGTAATATTACATAAGGTTATAGGCCTAAACTATTTTAGTTTGTCTGCACTTTGCACTTTTGGGATCAATATAATAAGATTTTCCTTCCAAACTTTTGGCATCTACCCATCATGAAAATATTGCAACACAACAATAATAATATCACCTTGAGTAATAGCCTATTACCCTTGCACAAATACTTCTATCACTCCATCCAATCCTGGCATCTTATTCTTTTTAATAGATCTAACAACACTCTTGACTTCTTTCTTACTAACCTACATAATTAGCATTTGTACACATTCACTATCAATGCATCTATATGACTGCAAGTGAAGTGGAGGGTTGTAGACATCATCATTACACCACTACTTTTCAAAATGGTTAATCAATAAGTACTTAATATTCTCTATAGAGCTAAGCACATCCACTTTGTCATCCTTCAAATACAAAATATGCTTATCCCTCTACATAAATGTTGTTCTTACATAGAGGGACCTAGTATTACAATCTCCCAATTGAGCACATTGAAACTTAGCCCGCTGTCACCATAATCGCACCTCAAGTGTAGTTGCCCTATCGAATGATGGAATATGATGCAAAAGTTGGATGTGCTCCTGTTCATTCAGACACACTTCTAACTCGTTGAGTTGTAGATAGGGAATATCCATCTCTTATTTGCCATTCCTATAGATTAATATACGCATCTCAATCTTACTTCACATTTGCAAAACAACAAAGTATCTACAAAATTTTGTAGATACCCTCTTCATGAGATTCCCTCTAGCTAATCTATTCTACACAACACCCACAATCTGAGAAAAATTAAACCAAATACTTTCAAATTGATTTCTTCTTTTAGTGGCCATCCCTTTCTGCCTACCCATCTCTATGAGTGAGAGGCAGTGATATGATCCAATGCCTGATAGATAGACACCATATTTTTAAGAAAAGCTTAGATTCCCTAAAGATTCATTAGCACCCTATCGAGCCTCTCCAAAATTCTAGTACTTCCTTCCATCCCATTGTAACACCTATACGTATTGCCAAAATATCCCAGGTCCATCAACTCAAACTCTTACATGATCCCAAAAAATTCTTACTCCCAATTTGCACTTGAACCTCTTTCTCCTTTTTTCTCCTCCTATGACATCATAACATTTAAGTCCCCCACAACAAGCATAGGTTCCTTACTATTGGCCATGTCTTTCAAGGTATCCCACATAGTTTTCTACTTAGTAGGCTCCTTGGAAGCATACACAACACTGCATTTTAGCTCCTTAGCATCACCAGCCCTTGCCTACACCACAAGTACTTGCGACAAAATTTTGATCACAAGGAGATCTATCCAGCTACTCCAAACAACCAACATTTCTCCAGAAAACCCAGTTGAGGGTTGCACCACAAACTCCCAGCCTCTATTGAGTAGCAAATTTGCATCTTTTCCATTGAAATTATCTACCTTAGATTCCAAAAGTGCCACCACTGTGATGTCACATGTTCTAACTATGTTTTACAAATATCCCGTCAATTCCTTATCCCTTGTTCCATGATATTCTATACAATAATCTTGATCAGTTATTTTGACATGAGGGCCTTCCACTTATAGAACTTTAACATGGTACCAAGCCAGCTTTGAGTTCAACAACTCCCTTTAGCTATAGTAGTATTCAAGTGCATTTAGCATTTATCAATATATAAACACTTCCTAGCTAACCCAAAACCAATTCTCCCCTTCTTCACCCACTCCAACAGCTCCCAGCACCCAACAAAAAAATAATATGAACCATCAGGTGGAGATAGTAATTTCTCTTATTGTGCTCTCCCATTTTCTATCCATGGCACTACATTATAGTAGGTACTAAGCACATGAATCCACATATACCTTCCCTCCTCAAAATATAGTGACGAAGGATGGCTTTCACATGGTGATCACCTCTATTCTTCTAATCCTCTATACAACTATAGGGAATAGTAGTAGCATGCCTTGCCACACTATTATTATTAGCTTACAACACATTTTAAATTCATCACATTGTGGGAAGCCCCCATGAAACTATATTTACTAAATCTTCAACACTATTTGAATGCCAAGAACCTATCTTCTGAATAAACTCTTGGGGGATTCATACAACAATTAACATAGAACCCAAGATTCCTAATGACCATGGCAATATTTGTTGAAAATGCTACCCACATACAGTAGTTGATTCCTAATACTACACCCCCCATGATGGCATTTACTAGAGCTCTTAGCCATACCTTTTCTTTGCTCGCATTCACTCCCACTCCAACAACAGTAACTAATTTAAGGCCTAATTAGCATGCCTCACTTGTAGCCATCCAACACACCCAACTAATTACACAATCCAAGTCCCACCATTCCCATCAAATAGCAATTTTCAAATAGGTTATACTCTCATCAAACCTATATCTTACATGTTATGCAGTAGTCATTTGATATGTCCCCTTTTTTTTAGACTTTGAAATGTACAATCCAGCACAGCTACTCACATACTTCTCCCATGACACAAATATTCTCCCCAAATTCTTGTGTAACATGTTTACAATCCTTATCTCTCTATTTATAGCATGTAGTTTGAGAACTAAGAGGAAATCTATTCATCATCACCAAAGCACTCACATTGCAGTATCCATTATGAAAGATAGACATACTCTAACCAATGCTATAGCAACATTGAGGAATGAATGCAGACATCCAAATAATACAAAAGCTACCTTGTAATTGTGTTTAACTATAAAACCTATAGTCACCACATCCATGCTTTTATAGGCAAAACTCCTTTAAGAGATCATTGCACCAAATACTAAGCTTAGTACATTGTGATGACACTATAATCAAGCTCCTAAATTTCCCATAACCATGTTTTTTATTCCAAATTTTGTAACCCACGAACTACACTAGAGAGGACCCCCTCTCATCACATTTAATTTTTTGACATAACATGACTTGGATAACCTCCATCTATGCCTCCATCCTATTGCTCACTCCTCTTCACATTGGTGGCCAATTCCTTAGACATCTCCTCTAACTGCCTCATGTTTGCACCATGGTTCCCCAACATCTGGCCCCCTTGCTGTAATTTTTGATTGTCAGCCCCACTCAAGTTGGTACGTTGTCTAACTGTATTCTTAAGAGTCCACACTCTTCTCAATGGTTCCCTACCACACAAATTGGACACACTTCTATACCTATTTGAGTATTTCCTAGGTCCACCATTATTTTCATGTCCACTGGCACTTAATTATTTAGTTAACTTGTAATTTTGAAGACCTTTTCTTTCCCTGTCATGATAGCCCTTCTTCTCCTTAGTTGTACGAGAATCCAAGGGCCTAACCCTTTCCTTTTCCCAAAGCCATCTACACACTGAATACTTTGTTCCTATTGATCTCAATTACAATGACTTGATTCTCATCTTCTTGCTTCCTTAAATCCCATCTCCTGGTAGGTCATTTGTGTTCTTGCAAATGGAACATTGCTCTATGTAATGGCCTACATGGCCATACAAAAAGCACATTTAAGTGAGGCCCTTGCATAGAAATGTTTGGAAGTTCTCCCAACTGTCTGCTTCGTCACATCCCTAAATTCAATAGTTTTGATAAATCTATCTTCACACAAACTCTCATATATGATGATCGTTGTAGATCAGTGGTTAAACATCAAGTAGAATTGGTTCTCAATGGTTTTTGCAATACACAAAATATTCTCCATGTCTTAGTACAATAATGAGAGCTTGGGAAATCTAACACATATAGAGGCACGCTACACAAACATAGAGTTTGGCCTAAAATCAGAGGTCCACACATCCAACCCCATAGTATGCCAAATAACCTACCATGGTCGCCCAAGCCACAATGCATTTCCATCCTACATTGATTTAATATGCATGCAAAGCAACCTAATCAGAGATCTAATATTTTAAAGTTTTTAAAATGACCTATCTCTATTATAATACCCTTGTTATAATGAAAATAGGGAGGTTATTATTGTAAACCCTATGTACAAAATAAAATTGATGGATCCCCTTGCACTTGCTGCATGCTAAGTCTAACATAATGATCGCATTCTAAACAACAAAATCAACTGGCTTGGCAGCAACTTCTTTAACATCAATGTTCAAAAACCTTGTAGTAGCTCTTGCATATACTAAATTAACAATTGTTTTAGCTAACAATGCATCTCTAAAGCTCACTTTACTTGAATTCTCCTCTTTACCTCCATCACAATATTCAACTTCCTACACCACCCCATCTAACCATGCTGCATCCAACTTAGCAATAATTTGAAGCTGATTTGCATTTCCACACCTTGGGTCTTCATTCTTCTTGCTTGGAATCAAATGGCATAATGCCTCAAACTTCCTAACAAGACATTTACTATTCTACAGCAATATAGCCTCCACATTCATGTTATTTTTTCCTTTTTTGTGGCCACAAATTAAGCAATTCAGTTTGCCCACACTTTTAGTTTTATTCATGATTGAATTGTTCTCACCATCTTCATGAAGAATTCCCAAGTCTGTGCCTACCTCAATAGAAGTAGAATCTATGCAATTATCACTTTCATTTGGCTCTATAGCGACTCACATTCAATAGTAGAAATAGTTAGCACAATATTCCTATTGCCTGATTCTACATCATAGCTACATTTTGCTCACCAACAAATCATTACACATTGGAGATACATACTCACCACCAGTGCATTTCTTGTTACTCTTATAAGCTTTGCTACTAGCCATCCCCTTAATAGCAGGAACAAATTTTTAATACATTTCCAACACTTAAGTAGACATGGGACAACAGTAGTTTGTAATTACACAAATTCCTATAGCATTCCTAGAAATACAAACAATAGCAGCAACAACACTTCCACACTACAAAATAAACAAACAACAAGCACTGTCAATATGAAATTTAAGTTTTTGGGAGATGAAATAACCTTCATAGTAGAATTTTGGTGTTGTAGTTGCAACAAAGTGTGAACAGGATCCTACATATATAGAAAGTTCCACCCCATTAATTGTGCTTTGGAACGTGCATGCAGCAAATTTGAATTTCTCACCACACTCTTGCACCCATGTGCCATGGTAGAACAAACATGTCCTATCGCCCACAGCTCACCAGCACTAGTGTTTAACGTAGCTTTCACCCACCCAAGCATATAGAAGTAGCTTCCAGCACTCTCGCATACCTGCCAATTCAAGTGCACTGAATCAATAGTCTACTCACCACTTTTGGTGAGTCAAGCCCACCTCTTGCCTTCCCTTCATTGCATTATTTGAAATCTACCCTAAATTCTCTAAAATCTCTCTCTCCCTCCAAAATCTTCCTCTTTTTTAGATGCCTTTAGATTTCCTAATAATATATTAATGGCCATAGCCTACAAAATGTCCTCTATGGAGGATCAAACAAAAAGTCCAAAAGTAACAATATCAAAATAGGTTTATGAAAAGGCTTACTGAGTTCCAAGTAAAATAAAAAAACACACACATAGTGCACTGCTCAATCCACTGGGTCATTTGCTTGCCTGCATATATGAGTCAACGTAAAAGCATCCATGTTGTGAACATACATAAGAGCATCCTTATATCTGCCTCCACATGAAGGGTGACGTAGAAGATTACCAACATCCTGTGTTGCCATATTAAATTTTGACTGGATCTTAACAACATGAAAGTCCAAGAGCTTTGACCTAAGCAATCTAAAAGCCTCCAATATTGCTTGAACCTCCATCACAATGCTCCCTTGAGAGTATACACTTCTTCCCACAAAAAGACATGGCTTACTAAGATAGTCTTTGATTGCAATCCTCAGGCCCACAACATCACCACAAATAGCCACATCAAAATTAATTTTAATCCATCCAATTGGAGATGGAGCCCGAATTGAAGCTAAATTCAACCCATTTGAGTTATGTGAACTCTCATAAGACATGGATGAATCCCAATTGCAATGTTTGAATCCATATCACATAGACTTTTGGTTCTTTAATAATATATATTAATGGTCATGGCCTATAAAAGGTCCTTTATGGAGGATCAAACAAATAGCCTAAAAACAACATCCAAAGAGGTTTTAGGAAGGGGCATACCCCAATCCCAAGTAAAATTAGAAAAAGATGCATGGTACACAGCCCAATCTGTAGGACTATTGCCTTGCCTATATATATGAGTCAACTAAAATGCATCCATGTTATGAATGTACATGAGAGAATCCCAATATCTACCCCCACATGGAGGGTGATGTAAAAGATTACCAACCTCTTGAATTGGCATAGTAGTATCCGACTAGATCTCATCAACTTGAAAAACAAAGAACTTTGACCTGAGCAATCTGAGGGCCTCTTATATGGCATGAACCAACATAGAAATGCTTGCCTAAGAATATACACTTCTTCCTACAACAAGAAATAGCTTACCAAGATGGTCTCTAACAATAATCCCCAACCCTACAACATCACTCTGAATAGCCACATCATAACTAATTTTAATCCATTTAATTGAAGGAGGAGCCCAAATTGAAAACTTCAACACAGTGAATTGTGTGGACTCCTGCAGGACATGGATGAAGCCAAATTATAGTATTTAAATGTGGCCTCTATGTCTTGTTGAATCTTCTTGAACAAAATAGCATTGCTTACAACATGCTCGTTATGTTTCTTGAAGTTCCTATTTATCCAAATGTAGTAGAAAGCTATTGCAATAAGTACAGCCACCTTCATCATGTAATCATGCTTCAATTTATTTGTGTCCAGGCTATAGTAAACATCTTGTAAAAGCATTATATTGCTATTGCTATTGCTACAACAAGGATCAAGTGCTGTAGCAACCTCCTTCATGCAATGCATGTCTCAAATCTCCCTAGCTAAACGTTATATTGTTTCAACCTCATTGTAGCCCCAAATGCAGATATCACTCTTCGTAATTCTCCTCTTCACCAACAATGCAATGATAGGAATGTAGTTTTTGATTGATCTCCAAATGAAAAGCCTCACTCGAGGCAGCACCTTAAGCTTCAAAATCCAACCAAACTTGCTTACAACAACCTATGAGTCACCAACATTATCCAAAATTTTAAATTGAATCATTATGGAGTAGATGCTAGAATTATTTACTTCTAGGGTTTCAATTTTTAGTTGTATCAATTGGTCCTTGCTTCCATCTAATGCCTAAGGGAGATGCACCACCCTATGAAGTAGCAAATCATTAGCTTATGCCTTGAAAACACACATCCAATTCCTTATGCTTAATGATGTACTCCTGAATTTCATTTGTACACACAACCTCCATATTTTTGTATATAGGACTACACTTAATTGGAAGAAAACCAAGCCAATTGTCCTTAGAAAAACACATATTGATGTCCTCTCCAAACCTCCACAACAAGTTAGAAACAACACATAACATTACGTCCTGGATGAGTTTATAGGATTGCAAAGTACCTCATGGACACCCTCCATCTTTTCTCCCACTAAATGTTTCCTCCTCATCACCTCGACCCACACACAATCCCTTCTTACCAAGATTCTCAAAATCAAAATCATAATCATAGTCAAGGCACATTGCCAAATAGTAAGGTCATGGATGGCCAAATTTCCTTCCTTCTTTATTAGTGTGATAGATCTTTAATTCATATAATGGATTGTGTAGCCATCATTTGAGCCACACCATAAGCAACTTCTAAAAATCTTTTCCAACTCATTAATCAATCACTTTGGCACCACACAATGGCTTAAATAGAAATTTGGAATGGTTCTTAACATTGAATTGAGCATAATTGTCTTACCTTCAAAGAAAAGTAGCTGAATTCGCCATTTTGCTACATGTTCTGTCATTCTTTAAATGATAAATTGAAATCCCCCTTGCTTGGCAAATTTATTGAAATTGGCACACCCTAAATAATTGAGATTTTTTGCTTGGCTTATATTAACTTTGCCAACCACCATCTTTCATGTTTTACGCAACATACCCTTATAGAAGTAGACTTTTGATTTAACAAGATTTTCCCTTTGCCAAGAGTGCATCCCATATTCCTCTATAATCTATCTCAAAGACCTAGCAGTAGCACATGTAGCATGTGCATATAAAATCACATCGTCGGCATATAGTAAGTGTGAAATGATCGAGAATGTTGGCCCACAATGAAACCTTAATACTACCATAGCTTCATACTTCCTCATGGGCCAAGAAAAAAATTTAGATGTAATGTTAAACAAATATGGTGATAATGGGCTGCTTGTTTCAAGCCCCTAGTGGTCTCAATCCATGGGTATCTAATCCCATTTAGTAGGACCCCAAATCTAAGAGATGAGATACAAGAATTCACCCACTCACACCATAATGGAGGAAAGCCTAAGAATGTTACGATATCAATAGAAAACTACCAACTCACCTTACCATACACTTATTCCATATCCACCTTGATTTCCATAGGACCCGCTTTGGATGTAGAAGAGTGCATTCGAACTACCATTTCTTTAGTAATAAAGATATTATCTGAATAAATCTTCCAGACACAAAAACACCTTGTTCCTTCGAAATGAACCAAGGTAAAACTTTCTTCAATCTTGCCACCAAGATCTTCATCACAATTTTATATATAGCATTACAAATGCTTATGGGCCTAAATTATTTCGATTTGTTTGTGCCTCACACATTCAAAATTAGTATAAGGAGAGTATCCTTCCAAGCTTCTGGCATCTGTCTATCATGAAAAATTGTAATATAGCTCTAAGAATATCACCTTATGTAATAGCTCAGCATCAACGCACATAGTCTGCTATGACCCCATCCATCCCTAATGTCTTGCTCTACCACAACAAGCATGGGTCCCCCACATTTGGCCTCATCCCTTAGGATATCCCAACGACTTTCCACTTAATAGGCTTTTTTTAAGCATACACAACACAATATATTTCAGCATTTTTGCATCCCTAACCCTTTCTTGCACAAGAACTTGTGATGGAAGTTTAATAACTTCAAGATCCACCAACTCTTCTAAAGAATCACCATACCACTAGACAGTCCTAGCAAAGGTTGCACCATAAACTCGAAATCTTTACCAAATAGCACTTTTGAATCTTTCCAACTAAACTTCTGCACTCTGGTTCCAATAAGAGCCACTATTGTGATGTTGCATGTTCTAACAATTTGTTGTAAGTATCCCCTCAATTTCTTGTCCCTTACTCCTTAAATATTCCATACACCAAACTTAATAATTTGTGATGATACGAAAACCCTTCACTTACTACATCTTGGCATAATTCAAACCCCTTGAATTCAAATAATTTCCTCCAACTATATAGGATAGACGCATTTCAGGATACTAAAGAGATCAAATTAACAACCTTGTTCGCCAAATCAAGTACAAGTTGAAATGTCAAGAAAAATATGAAAAACAATTGAAAATAAAGTTCATAAAAATATGAAAATGAATGTTCAATAGAACTGAGTTCATTAAGATGAGTCAAACAACATTTATTTAATTTCCAGCATACCTCATTTATAATTATTATGAATTTTCAAAGTAAATAATGATAATAATAAATTATCGTTACTATATTAAGTAAATAAATATTAAAACATATATAAGCTAAATTAAAGCAATATTATATGTCCAAATCAAAATGATGTAAAGGTCACACGAGAGGAGAATTAGACTTTCTTAGGATGATGGGAAAATTAAAAAGAAAATTCTAAAGAAATGCAATATATTATACAGATGTTGAAATCCATGACACTAAGGAAATCAGGTGTGACATCCTCCATCGTTAAATTTATTTCTAAATGAAATATCTCATAAAGTAGTAAAAAAACATAAGAAAATAAAAACTTTATAATATCACAATGAAAAATTAATTTGATAAAGCTCATCGAGAGAAGACAAATGACCTTTTGTTTCCCTTTGATGAAGCCTCATTTGGAATTACTGTGAATAACCAAATTCAGTAAGTATAAATAATGAAAAGAATTATTTCTAAATTATGTGAATATAAAGCTAGAATGAGAGAAATTGAAGCAACATAATATAACTAAAGGAAAATGTTGTAAATTTTACATGAAGGAAAATTTCATCTTACATAGTAATATAACAAATTAAAAGAAAAAAAATTTTAGAAAATTTGATAAATTTGTTGGAGAAGTTACATTCAATTATACGAAGAAGATTGAGGGTAAATCCACAACACCAAATGAGGTTTGATAAGAAATATCTAGTAAAGGATGCTAAACACATACTAAAAAACATTTAGTAATATAAAAGATAAATATTTAATTTGGTACAGCTAATCGAGATGTGTCCACCGATGATTTTTTTATGTTGATCTGCTCTTGTTCACAATTTTTATGAACGAAGTTACTAAGGAAAAATAACAATAAATTTTTCTCTAATATATATATATATATATATATATATATATTGAAAGATGAAATTATATAAATTGAAAAAATAAAATATAACCAAATCAAAGTGATCGGTCAAAAGATAAGAGAATTCAAATTTCATTGTTGTATATCAAAATAAAAAAAATATTAGAAGAAAAATAAATTACATAACAAAGTTTCGTTATACGGAATAAAGGTGTTCAAGTGTAACATTATCAATTATCAAATTAGGTATGAGTTTATTTATATTGTAATATATACGAAAATAAAAAAATGAATATATTTAAAAATAGAAAATAAAATATTCAATTGCATAGAGCTCGCTAAGAAAATTCCAACATTTGATTCTACTTAGTTGGATATTGCTAAAAAATACTATTATTTTCAACTGTTAAATACATAAATAATAATAAATTATTCTTTTAATATTAAATAAATTTATACTAAAGCTGAAATAAGTAAAATTGAGGAAACATAATATAACAAATTCTAGGCAACATAAAGAGCATAGGAGAGGAAATCTAGAGTTATATAATAATATAACAAAAATGAGCAAATAATTTGGAGAAAAAAGTCAAATTAGGTAAGATAGCTACATTAAAAACTATTAAGGAGATCGAGTGAAATGTCCTCCACCACCAAATCTTGGTTGAATTGAAATGACAAGTGAAGCATAAAAAATCCTCAAAAATAAAATATTTATATACATTAAAATAACTATTTAATTGAATATAGCTTGTAACATTTGAGCAAAGACTTTGTTGTCATCTCTGATGGATAAGGTTTGGAACGATGACTGATTATCATAGTAAATATGCATAAATAATTAAAAAATTATTTTAATATAAATTTGATATATATATATGACATCTAAATTTAAATAAATTGAATTAATATAACATAAATAAATCAAAGCAATATAAACTCACATTAGAGGAGAATTAGAGTTTCATAACAAAATAACCAAATAAATGAAGAAAATTAAAAAAATGAGTAAAGTGCTAGAGAAAGTTGCATTCTAAAACACTAAAGAGTTCGAATGTATCATCCACGATCATGAAATGAGTTACAATGGAAATTTCTCATTAAGCATGAGAATTGGGAAAATAAAATATTTAAATTTAAAAATAAATTTTTAATTAATAGAGCTCATCGAGATGATTCTAATGGTGCTTTTTTCCTTTTGTACTAACCCTCATTTGGAATTATTATTTACTACCAACTTACATAAAAATAATTAATTATAAATTTTTATTTTAATATAAAGTAAATATATGTTAAAGCTAAAATAAGATAAATTTAAACAGTATAATATAACTAAACCAATGCATTGTAACGGTAACACGACAAGAGATTTAGTATTACATAGCAATATAAACAAATGAAAAAAATGTTGAAGAATAATATAAATTGTACTAGAAAATTTCATTCCATGATATTAAGGAGATGCAACATAATAGCCTCAACTATAAAAAATTATGAATCAAAATTTTCTTAACTTGTGCTAAAATCATTAATAAAAAATATTAAAATTATTATTTAATTAGATGTAGGTGATTAAGAGGAGTCCCATAAAAGTTATTTTATCACCAGCAGAGCTCATTTGGAACTATTATAATTATTAAAGTAATTAAACATTAATAACAATAATTTTTTAATTAATTATATATATATATATCAAAGAAAATTTTTCATAAAATAAACAATATATTGTGACAAAAGTTACGCAATGTAAGGGTCACAAGAGATGAGAATTATAAATTGAATATGATATAATCAAATAAAAGAAAATAATTTTAAAAAATGAGATAAATTGAACAATAAAGTTGCATTCTAAGTTACAAAAATGTTAGTATGTAACACCATCAATTATTAAATTAGGCACAAATCAATTTTCCTAACAAAGCATACCAAAATCTTAAAATAAAAAATATTTAAAATTTATTCTAAATTTTCTCTCAATCAAACCTTGTTAAAAATTACCTTAATTTACCAATGTAGATAAGCACAAATGTCAACAAATTATTATTTTAATATTAGGAAATTTATCTTAAAGTTTTAATAATGTAAATTGAGGAAGTGTAATATATCTAATTCTAGGTGGTGTAAAGATCACATGAAAAGTGATTAGAGTTACATAGTATTGCAACCAAATAAAAGCAAAACATTTGAAAAAATAAGATAAATTATAACAGGTATTTATAATCCAAGCAAGAAAGGAGATCGAGCATAACATGCTCCATCGCCAAATCAAGACCCATTCATAATGTCCAATGATGAGTGTGAAAATCCTCAAAAATAATATCTTAAAGAAATTAAAAAAATTTAATTGAATATAGTTTATCAAGATGAGAGCAATGACTTTTATTTCATATCTGTTAGATAACGCTTGAAATTCTTACCAATTACCAAAGTAAATGTGCTTAAATATTAATTTTTTTTATTTTATATTGATTTAATATATATTAAATTAATATTAATAATGAATTAATATAAACATAACCAAATAAAAATAACATAAACTCAGAATAGAGGAAAATTAGAGTTTTATGGTAAAATAACCAAATAAAAGCAAAATTATTAATAAGTAAGACAAGCTATTCGAGAAATTTGCATTTTAATATATTAAGGTATTCAAATGTAACATCCATGGCAATTAGATCTTGTGTGATGGAAAACTTTTATTAAGCAACAAAAAAAGAAAAAAAATATTTAAAATGAAAATTTAAGTAATGGAGCTTGTTAGGATGATTAAAAAGGATGTTTGCTTGTTCTCAATCATACCTTCTCTAAAAGTATGAGTTATCAATATCTATATGCATAAATAATAATATATTATAATTTTAATATAAAATAAATATATATTAATGCTATAATATGGTAAATTAAAATAATATAATATATCTTAAAATAATGCATTATAAAGGTCACACAAGTGTAGCTTTAATATTACATAGTAATAATAACCAAATAAAATAAACTAGAAGAAATAAAGAAAAGTTTATGAGAAAGATGCATTCCAATATATTAAGAAGATCGAGCATAATATCCTTAACCAACAAATCAATTGTTTTTCAAAATGTTTCATAAACTGTGCCAAAACCATCAAAAATGAAATGTTCGAAAAAATTATACAAGGTTGCATTAGAACTTGATTATAATATAAGAAAATAAAAGTTAATAATTTAAAAAATGAAATAAATTGTACAACAAAGTTTCATTCTTAATTACAAAGTTGTTCAATTATGATAGCATAAATCATTAGATCATGTATGAATACATTTGTCTTATAAAATAGCCAAAATCAAAGAAATGAAAAATATCTAAAAATTACTACAAATTTTAAATTTATTTTACCTTCTTAAAAATAAGTTGAATTTCTGAAGATAATAATTACGAATTGAAATAATTTTATATTTTAATATTAGATAAATGTATATTAAAGTTAAAATGAGATAAATTAAAGAAATTTAACATAAACAATTATAGGTGAAGTAAAAAACTATTCAGAGGAGATATAGAGTTATGTAGTAACATAACCAAATCTAAGCATAAAATGTAAAGAAATAGTATATATTGGACTAAAAAGTTGAATTCTATGATACTTAAGAGATTCAGTATAGCATTCTTCATCACCAAATCATGGCCAAATGAAAATGTCTAATAAGGTGTGCTAAAATCTCTTCTTAATAATAAATTATTTAATAAAATAAAAATGAATTTTTAATGGAATATATCATGTCGAGGCAAGTCTAGTGATGTTTGGAATTATAACTAAAATATAGTAAATAAGCATAAAGAATAATAAATTATTACTTTAGTTTAAGATACTATATATTAAAACTAAATTTAGATAAATTGATTCAATGTGACATAACCAAATCAAAGTGTTGTAAATCACATTAGGGAATAATTAGAGTTTCATAGTAATATAACAAAATAAAAGAAAAAATTATAAAAAATGAGATAAATTGTTTGGAAATGTTGCATTATAAGTTATTGAGGAGTTCAATTATAACATTGTAATCATCAAACTAGGTGCAATCAATACTTCTTATTAATAATGAAACAAAATAAAGAATTTATCTTTAAAATGAATATTCAATAATTGAGCACATCAAGATTCCATCATTTTTTTTCTTCTTTATGAGACATTCTTTTGATTTTTTGTGTATTATTAATTTATGTTAAAAATAATAAATTATTAATTTAACATTAAGTATTATATATTAGTGATAAGAATTGATAAATTGAAATAAAAAAAATACAACCAAAACAGTGCATTATAATGGTCATAATAGAGCAAATTTTAAGAAATGAGATAAATTATATGAGAGTATTACATTATAAAATACTGAAGAGATTAAGCATAACAGCCCCAATTGTCATATTAATGTTTGCCAAAAATCTACAAAAATAAATATCTAAAAACAATTGATGTTTAATTAGATAAAGCTCATGAAGACAAGTCCAATAACATTCATTCCTTCTCCATTTAATGATATCTAGAATTGCTACTAATTCTCAAAGTCAATACACTTAAATAATAATAAATTACTTTTTTAATGTTAAGTAAATATATATTAAAAATAAAATGAGATAAATTAAAGAATTATAATATAACAAAATAAAATTGATGTAAAAGTCAAAGAAGTGCATAATAAGAGTTTCATAAAAATAAAAATAAATCAAACATAAAAATTTCAAGAAATTTAAAAATTTTGTATGAGAAATTTCCACTCCAAGATACAAAAAAGAGCGAGCATAAAGGTCACTCAATAGGATATTTAGTGTTACATTGTTATATAAGTAAATTGAAAGCATAAATTCGACTTAATAAAATAAATTGTATGAGAAAGTTGTATTGCAAGATACTAATAAGATAGAGTTTTTGATTGTTAAATTTAGTATAACACAAATGTCTTACAGAGCATGCAAAAACCTTGGTGAAGAAAACAATTAAAAATAAAAAATGAATATTTAATTGATAGAGCTAACTGAGAGGAATCTATTGAAGCTTGTTTCTTCTCCATTAGACCTCATTTTTTATATTTGTGAATTACCAAAATAAATTAATAATAATAATAAGTTATTTTGTAATATTAAGTAAATATAAAGTAAACCTAAAATGTATTAAATTAAAGTAATGTAATCTAAAAAATCAAAGTAATGGTAATTAGTTGATATAGCTTTTCAAATTAATAAAACAAAATCAAGGCTAAAATATTGAGCAGAGATAAATTGTATAAGAAATATGCACTTTAAGGTACTAAAGTGATCAAGTGTCACATCTTACTTTTTCAAATTAGGTACAAAATGAAATTCATAGAATAAGTTTTAAAACCCTAGAAAAAAAAATATTTCAAAATATAAAATATAAATATTTGATACGATAAAGTTTGTCAAGAGGAGTCCAGTGATGTGCCTTTTGTTTCCATTTGACCATGTTCTGAATTACTATGAATTGTCATAGTAATGAAGCTTAAACTAAAATAAATTATTATTTATTATAAAAAAAATATGTATTAAAGCTGGAATAAAATAAGTTGAATTAATATAATATAACCAAATCAAATTAAGGTAAATATCACACGTGGTAGGAATTAAACTTTCATAAAAATAGAAGAACATTAAAGCAAAACATTTGAAGATGTGTACTGAATTATTTGGGAAAATTGAAATCCAAAATACTAAGGAGATTGACTTCATCATCCTCAATCCTCAAAATAGGTAAATAAAAAAATATGTCACAAAGTGCACCAAAAGAGAAGGAAACCAAATATCCAAGAAATATAAAAATGAGTATTTAATTTGATAAAACTATTCGAGGCATGTCCAATGATATTTGTTATCTTGATTAGACCTCTTGAGAAATTTATGTCTAAACCTAGAAAAGAAAATATTTTAAAACATAAAAAATAATTTTAATTTGATATAGTTCGTTAAGAAAACTCTAATGTATTTTTTTGTCGCCATTGGTCTATTCTAAATTATTACTAATGTCAAAAATAGTTAGACATAAATAATAATAAATTTTTATTTTTATGTTAAGTAAATATTTCTTAATGGTAAAAAACAGTAAATTGAAGTAATATAATATAACCAATTGAAAGTGATGTGCAAGTTAAATGAGATAAAAGTTAGATTTTGATTGTAAATAATAAAATTAATGAGGAATATTTTAAGGGATGAGATTAGTTGTATTGAAAAGATACATTAAAAAATGAGTAGCTCAAGAATAACATCCTTAATCATCAAATTAGATACTAATCAAAATATCTTAAAAGGCATGGATAAAGACTGGAAAAAAATAAGTACAAAAATATAATAAATATTTTGTTTGATAGAGGTCATTAAGATAAGTAAAACAATGTTACTTTCGAGTCAATAGGATTTCATTTAAAATTAGCATCAATTATCAAAGAAAATATTCTTAAATAAATAGAATTATTAATTTATTATTTAATATATATATATATATATATATATATATATATATATATATATATATATAATTAGAAATGATGTAAATTTAAGTAATGTAGCATATCCAAATCAAAGTGATGTAATGTTCTTATGGGAGTATATTTAGAGTTGCATTATAATGTAACTAAATAAAAGAAAAAAGTTTAAAGAAATGAGATAGATTTTATAAAGTCATATTCCAAGATCCTAAATAGATCCAATGCAAGATCCTAAAATAAAAAAATCAAGTACTAATCAAAACGACTCATAAACCACACATAAATAGAAGAAAATAAAATATTTCAAAATATAAAATGAATATTTAGTTTAATAATGCTTATAGACAGGGGTTCGATGGTTTTTGTTTCTTCATGATTGGACCTCATTTTCAAATATTAGAAATTATAAAATTAAATTAGCATAAATAATTATGTAACATAACAAATTTAAAGACACTTAAAGTTCCTCCTAAGGGGATTTAGAGTTGCATTGTAATATAACAAATTCAATGGAAGAAATTTCAATAAATTAGATAAATTATTTGAAATGGTTGCATTTTAAGATACTAAGGAGATAGTCTGACTACCTTATTTGTAAAATCAAGTACAAATTAGAATTCCTAGTTAAGCCTAAGAAAACCCAAGAAAATTAACTATTTAGAAATTTAAAAATTAAAAATTTTAATATAAAAAAGTACATTAATACAAATCTAATTACATTTGTTTTATCTCTATCAAATCACATTCGAAATTATTATGAATTATTAAAATAAATAAGAATAAATAATTAAATTATTACTTCAATATTAAGTTGATATATATTAAGGCTAAAATAAAAAGAATTTGAGTATTGTAATATAAACAAATCAAAGAGATGCAAAAGTCAAAAGAAAGGAGATTTGAAGTTTTATGGTAACATAACTAAATCAAATAAAAAATTCTAAAGATGATAAATTATGTGAGAATGTGGTATTTCAAGATATTGAAGAAATCGATAGTACATTCTCAACAGTAAAAAAATAAATGAACATAAACAATAATAAATTATTATACAAGTAGTAATTAAATATATTTTGAAGTTGAAAAGTGATAAATTGAAATTACGTAATATAACTAAATGAAAGTGGTGTACAATTCACATGAAATGAGATTCAAAATTAAATTTTAATAAAACCAAATTAAAGTAAAAAATATGAAGTACATGTGTAATAAAGTAAAAATGAGATAAATTGAAGTAATACAAAACAACTAAATCAAAGCACATAAAGGTCACATTAGAAGTTATTCAGAGTTAAATAGTAATGAGATTAATTATATAGAAATGTTTCCTTTTATGAAAATAAGGAGATGAAGTTTGGATTGTTTCTCATTTTGAATTTTATGAATTATGTTAAATCTACTTAAATAATAATAAATTATAATTTTAATATTATGCAAATTAATAACAAATCTAAAATTAGTTTAATTGAAGCCCAGTAATACAGTGAAATAAAATAGATGTAAAGGCCACACATGAGTGGAATTACAGTTTCATTGAATAATAACCACATGAAAGTGAAAGGTTTGAAGAAATGTGAAAATTATGAAAGAAAGTTACCTTAAAAGATACTATGGAGTTGAAGTTCAACATCATTGATGGGTAAATTAAGTATGAAATAAGATAACTTATAATGCATACGAAGATTATTGAAAATAAAATTTTTTAAAATATAATGTTGAATATTTAGTTGGATAGATCTCCTCGAGATGATGACATCATCATTTGTGTTGTTTTGATTCAACCTCGTTTGGAATTACTATGAATTTAAAAAAGATAAATAAGCATAAATAATATGTTAATACTATAAAGTCAAAGTGATGCAATACAAACATGAGAGGAGGTTTAAAGTTACCTTATAGTATAACAAAATAAAAGCTAAATAGTTGAATAAATGAGTTTTTTTGCTTGAAAAAGTTGCATACCAAGATTTTAAGTAGATAACGTCTAACATACTCAGTTGTCTAATTTTGTGCAAGTTAAAATTACTTGGAAAGAGTGCATAGATTTTCCAAAATGAAAATATTTGAAACTATAATGTTGATATTTTGCTAAATAAAGCTCACAAAGAATAGTCAAATGGTGGGATTTGGTCCTAATTAAACATTGTTAAAAATTAATTTGTAATACCAAAGTAAATCACAACATTAAAAATGAATTGTTATTTTTAACATTAAGTAAATATATATTAAAGCTACAAAGAGATAAATTGATCTAATGTAATATCAAAAAATAAAGGTGATGTAAAACTCACACTAGAGAAGATTAATATTTACATATTAATATACTAAAATTAAAGTTATAAATATTTAGAATTGAGATAAATTCTGCAAACTAAAGTTGTAGTAAATGATACTAAGGAGATTGAGTGTACATCATATTTGCCAAACCATGTACAAATCCAAATTACTAGTGAAGCATGCCAAACTTTAGAAAATACTTATCTAAAATATTAAAATGAATATTTCATTAGATATAACTCATTTAAAAAGTTTAACAATGTTTGTTTCATTTTGATCAAACTTTGATTGGAATTCTTATGGATTACAAAAGTAAATAAGTAGAAATACTAAGAAATTACTATTTTAATATTAAGAAAATATGTATCGAAGCTAAAATGTTATGAATTGAAGTAACACAATTTATTCATTTGAAAGCAATGCAAATGTCATATGAGAGGATATTTAATGTAACATAATAACATAACTAAAATAAAATAGAAAATTTAAGCAAACAAGATAATTTGTATGAAAACATTACATTCCTAAATAATTAAGAGATCATCATAAATTTCCAGATAGTAAAATTAGATGAGTTGAAATATCTCATAAATTATGCATAAACTCTATAAAATATAATATTTAGAAATATTTAAAAAATTCGTTGGTCAGTCGGGCCCAATAAAAAAAGTCCAATGACATTTGTTTTGCCTCCATTGGACCTCAACTAAAACTATTGCAAATTATGAAAGTAAATAAGCACAAATAATTTAAATTTATTATTTTAATATAAAGTAAATATATAATAAAATTTTATTAAAAAAGTTAAAGAAATAAAATATATCTAAATAAAGGTGACATAATGGTCACATTAAAGGAGAATTGGAGTTTCAAAATATAATATAACCAAACAAAAGGAAAACCTTTGACGAAATGAGACAGATTCAAGGGAAAAGTTGTATTCTTAAATACTAAAAAGATTGTGAGCCATTTTAACAATTCTCAAATCAAGTACAAATAGAAATTACTCATAAAGTGTGCTATTCCTTTAGAAAAATAATTTAAAAAACTATAAAAAAGAATATTTAGTTTGTTAAAGCACCTTTGGCTAAGTCTAATGATGTTTGTAGAGTCTCAATCAAAATTAGTTTAGAGTTAGTTAAAATTTCCAAGATAAATAATCAAAATAAATATTATAATATTAAAAAAATCAAAGCGATATAAAGGGAAAATAAGAAGAGATTTATAGTTACTTAAAAAATATAACCAAATGGAACAAAACATTTGCAGATATTATATAAATAACTTAAAAAATTTGCATTGTAAGATATTAAGGAGATCAAGTGTAATATCCACGATCATCAAATCTGAAAGAATCAAAATATCTCATAAAATATGCATAAATCTTAGAAAATAAAATATTTAAAAATTTTAAATGAATATTTTGTTTCATCTCAATTTCACCTTATCGGAATTTATTGCAGATTTATAAACTAAAAAAGCAAAAGTAATAATATATTATAATTTTACTTTCATGAAAGTATATGTTAGAGCTAAAATAACATAAATATATGTAAAGAAATATAATAAAATTAAAGCAATGTAAAGGTCACATGAGAGAAAGAATAGAGCTTGACAATAAGGAGCCAAATGAAAGCAAAACATTTGGAAAATTGCGATAAAGTTTATGAGAAAATTATATTCAACAAGACTAAGGAGATTAAGTATAACATGCATGGTCCTCAAATTAAGAATGAATTGAAATATTGAAAATATACCAAAAAGCATTGCAAATAAAATGTTTTACAACATAATAACTAAAATTTAGTTGGATAGAGGTCGCTGGGATGAGTCCATCAACTTTTTATTGATCTTGTTCAGACCATGTTTGGAGTTAATGCAAATTACTAAAGTAATTAAACATAAATAAGAAAATAATTTAATTTAAATAAAAGCAACCTGAATGTCACACGAGAGGAGATTTAGAATTACATTGTATTGTAATAAAATCAAAGGGAAATAATTAAAGAAATTAGGTAAATTTGTATAGAAAAGTCACATTTTGAGATAATAAGAAGATGGAGTGTAACTTCCTCGATCAAGAAATGTGGTATGATAGAAATTACTAAAAAATGTTGCAATAAGTTTAAAAAAATTTCAAAATGTAAAATAAATATTTACTTATAAAGAGTTCTCCTAAATGAGTCTGATAATGTTTTGTTAAACTCCATTATATGTGGTTTAGAATTACGAGGATTTATGAACAAAATTAAGCATAAAGAATAATAAATTATTATTTTAATATTAGGAAGATATATATTAAACTAGAAATTAAATAAATTTAATTAATATAATATAAAAAAATATAGAAGTCGTAAAGACCAAACAGGAAGTGAGTTATAATTAAAAATTAATATAAGAATAGAAAAATATTTAAAGAGATGAAATAAATAGTATGAAAAAGCTATATTCTAAACTACTCAGGAGTTTGAGTGTTACATCTTCATTCATCAAGTAAGATACAAATATAAAAGCCTAAAGAAGTATGACAAAGCCCTAAAAAATAATGTATTTAGAATGATAAAAATGAATATTTAATTATATATAACTTGTTGAACTAAGTCTAATGACATTTCCTCCTATTAGATCTAACTTAATTTGGAATTGTTGCAAATTACCAACTTAAATAAGTAAAAATATTAACAAATATCATTTTAATATTAAGTAAATAGATGTTAAAGCTAAAATAAGATTAATTGAAGTAATGTAATGTAATAGAATCAAAGAGATGTAAATGTCACATAGGAGGAGATTTAGGGCCATATTGTAATATAACAAAATTAGAAGAAAAAATTTAAAGAATTGAGATAAATTATACTGGCAAGTTGCATAACATGATATCATGGTGATTAAGCATAACATCATCGATCATTAAATGTGATACGAATTGAAGTACCTCATAAAACATGTCAAAACCATTAAAAAATAAAATATTAAGGTATATAAAAAATGTTTAGTTGGGTACAACTTGTTGAGATGTGTCCCATGACATATGTTTTGTACAAATTGAACTTTGTTTAGAATCATAGCAAACTACCAAAGTAAATAAGCATAAATAATATTGTGATATACCCAAATTAAAGCAATGTGAATGTTGAACAATAAGAAATTCTGCTACACTGTAATATAACTAAATAAAAAACATAAGTTCTTTCAAAACACAAATAATAAAATATTTAATTATATTGAGCTCATTGATATGTGTCAAAAGATATTTGCTTTGTCTCGATTGAACGCTGTTTAGAATTACTACAGATGAATAATATAAATAATCTAAGATAATAATCAATTGTTATGTTAATATTATGTAAATATATATAAAATCTAAAATGAGATAAGTTTTGAAGAAATGTAGCGTAATGAAATCAAAGGAATACAACGGTCATAAAAGAAGAGAATTAGAAGAGACAAATGATCTCTGTTTCATCTTAAACAGAGTTTATTAGCAATTATAGTGAAATAGCTAAAACAATTATATGTTTTATAGGTAAATATATGTTAAAGCTAAAATGAAATAAATTGAAACAAAATAAAATTAGAAAGTCAAAGATATGGAACATTTGCACAAGAGGAGAATTTAAGTGACAAATAGAAAGTAAAAAAATTTAGAAATATAAAAGATAATGTTTAATTTGATATAATTTGTCCAGATGAGTCAAACAAAATTTGTTCCATTTTGATCACAACTCCACTGTAATTACTAAAAGTTAACAAAGTAATTAAAAATAATGACAATAAATTATTATTTTTACATTAAGTAAATGAATTTTAAAGATAGAAAGAGATTAACTAAAAAAATGCGTCACAACACAAACAAAGCCATGTAAATGTTACATGGGAAGAGAATTTTATTTTCATTATTGCATAACCATATCGAAGCAAAAAATTCAAAAAATTTAGATAAATTTAATTGAAAAGTTCAACTCCAAAATAGTATCGAAATGAAGTTAACATCCTCTTCCATCAAATTATGTATGAATTGAAATACCTCATAAATTAAAAAAATGTTCTATTGTAATATAGTGAAGGTAAGGTTTACACTAGAGGAGATTGAGAGTTACTTTATATTTAACCAAATTAAAGCAAAAACGTTTAAGAAATAAGCCAAATGTTAGTAAAAGTTTCACTATATAATAATTAAGTGATTGAAGTTCTCGATCATAAAATTTGGTACGATTTGATAAGTTGAGTAAAATATGCAAAGTCATTAAAAATAAAATGTTCAAAAAAATAAAAAATATATTTAGTTGGATGGACTTTGTCATGATGAGTGCAATGACATTTTTTTTAGCTCAACTTGATCCTTCATTGGAAATTTTTCAAATTATGAATGTAAATTGACATAAATAAAAACAAATCATTATTTTAATATAAAATAGATTTATGATAAAGAACTAATGAGAGAATGAGACATATAGGTCACATGAGAGGAGAATTAGAGCTTAATAGTAAAATAACCAAATAAAAAAAATATTTCAAAATATGGGATAAATTTTGTAAGAAAGTTGCATTCTATGAAACTAAAGAAGATCAATGGAAAAATTCCATGATAATCAAATTAACTATGATTCAAAACCACATGTAAAGCATGACAAAGCCATAGAAAAAATATTGAAAATAAGAAATGATAATTTTGTTATATGGGGCTCATCGAAGCAGTACAATGATGTTCGTATCTTATAAATTAGAAACCATTTATAGTTACTATGTGTTATCAAAAAAATAATCTTAAGGAAAACTATAAACTAACCAAATCAAAACAAATTAAGGTCAAACTAGAAGGGAATCATAGTTACAAAAAATTATGACCAAATGAATGTGAAACATATGAAGAAATCATTTAAATTATACAAAAAATGTTTTGATACAAGATATAAAAGATATGAAGCATAAAACACTCAATCATTAAATTAGTTGCAAGCCCAAATATCTCAAAAAGTATGCCTACAACATAGAAAATAAAATATTTATAAATATTAAAAACAAAAATTTAATTGTTTTGAGCTCATTAACATGAGTCCAATGATGTATTTTTTTATCTTCACTGGACCTTGTTTGAAAACACTGTGAATTAAAAAACAACTTAAACATAAATAAAAATAAAATATTTTAAATATTAAGAAAATTAATATTAAAATTTAAATAAGATAAATTAAGAAAATGTAATATAATTAAATTTAAATGATGTAACTGTGAGATGAGGATAAAATTTTATTTTTATTGTAATATGTAAAAATAAAATAGAAACATTAGAATAAATGACATTTATTTTATAGAAAAGTTATATTCGAAGATACAAAGGAGATCGTGTAAAACTTCGTCGATCATCAAATCTAATGCAAATGAAAATATCATGTGAAGCATGTGTGAATACTTGAAAATTAAACATTTAAAAATGGAAAATGATTATTTAGTTAAATAGAGATCAGTATGATGAGTGCAAACAATGTTCATTTTGTAGAGATTGAGACTCATTTTGAATTTCTATGAATTATGAATATGACTATGCATAAATAATAGTAAATTATTATTTTAATATCAAGTAAATGTATATTAGAGTTGAAATGTGATACATTTAAGTAATAACATAATCATCACATGTGATGAGATTTAGAGTTTTATAATATTATATCTAAATTAATGCAAAAAAAGTTAAATAAATGAGAAAACTTTTACAAAAAGTTTACATTAAAAAATTATATGGATATCGAGTATAACAATATCATTCGCTAAATTAGGAATTAATCAGAATGTCTCATAAGGGATTCTAAAACTGTTGAAAAGAAATTGTTTAGAAATACAAAAATAAAAAATTAATTCGATAAAGCTTATCGAGAACAGTCCAATGATATTTGTCTCGTCCCAATCAATCCTCATTTTGAATTTATGTGAAATACCAAACTAAATAAAAACAAAAAATAAAAATTATTAATTTAATATTGATTAAAATATATTAAAATTGAATAAAAAATAGCATGTATATCAAGCACAATATGCTCGATCATCAATTTAGGTACGAATTGTAATGTCCATAAAATGTGAAAAAAGTTATGAAAAGAAAAATATTTAAAAACTTAAAAATGAATATTTACTTGAATAGAGTTTGTGGGGATAACTCCAATGACACTTGTTTCTCTTGATCAGACAACATTTTGAGTTTTATGAATTACCAAAGTAAATAATTATAAATAAATCAGCATGTCGTAAAGGTCACACAAATTGAAATGACTAGCAACTCTCGGATAAATCCAAGAAAATAAAATGTTTAAAATTTCAAAAATATTTTTAGGTAGATAGAGCTCACAAGGCATGTTTGATGATATCTATTCCATATCGATCAGAACTAGTTTGAAAAAATAATAAAGTACTAAATTATATTAGCATTAAAAGTAAAATTAGAATTTTAAAAATTAGTAAATATTTATATATGAATGCTAAAATAATAAGGTAATCAATTAAATATAATAAAACAAAGGTGATGTAAGGTCACACAAAAAAAGGTTTATAGTTACATAGTAATAGAACCAAATCAAAGAAAAAAATATATAGAAATGACATAAATGGTACAAAAAATTACATTAAAAAATACTAAGTAAATGAAGTGTATTATCCATAATGATCAAATCAGTTACACATCACATATCTCTTTAACCTCATAAAAAAACAAGAAAATAAAATATTTTGAATTATAGAAGAATTAGAGTTTTATAGTAATATGAAATGATGAAGGTAAAAAATTTTAAGAAATAATATAAATTGCATGAAAATGTTGAACTCCATGACACTAAGGAGCTCGAGGGGAATATCATTCATCATCAAATCAGCTATGAATTGGAAAGCGTGATAAGGCATGCCAATATCCTACTTGTTTTAATGATGTTAATTTCATCTCATTTAGGCATCATTTAGAATGACTATAAATAACAAAATTAAACATAAAAAATTATAATTTATTATTTTAATACCAATAAAATATATATTACAATTAAAAAGAGTAAAATTGAGGTAATGTAATATAAGAAAAATAGCAATTTAAAGGTCACACGTGAGGAAAAAAATAATTGGATGACTCATGTCACATTATAAATTATAAAATCTTATATGAATGAAGATGTCTAAGAAATTATAAGAAAACAACATAGAAAAAAATATTTAAAACATAAAATTATTATTTAATTTGATAGAGCATGTTGAGATGACTATAACGATATTTGTTTTATCTCAATCATCCATTTTTCGAATTATCTTGTCTAATAAAAGTGAATGAAATAAAAAAATAGATAATAATTGTAATATCTAGAAAATATATATTAAAGAATAAATAAGATAAGCTCAAGTAAGGTAACAAAACAAAATGAAACTATCATAATGTTCACACTTGAGAAGATTTATACACTTAGTAATATAATCAAGTCAATGTAAAATGTTTAAAAATTGGGGAAACATTACAAGATGAGTTGTATTCCAAAATACTATTCTTTACAACCTTCATATTAAATTAGGAATGAATCAAAATATCTTATAAAATCTGTTAAAATCATAGATAATAAAGTATTTTGAAATATAAAATTTAATATTTTAGTGATATAGCCAATCAAGACAACTGTAATGATATTTGTTATGTTTTGATCAAACTTAGATTAGAATTACTATGAATTTCCAAAGTAAATAATTATAAATAATAGTAGATTATTATTAGCTACTAAGAAAAATAGGTATTAATGAAAATAGAAGATAATTTGAAGAAATACAACTTAATTAACTAAGAACAACAATGGACATATTATAAGAGAATTAAAGTTAAATTATAATAAAAACAAATTAAAGAAAAACATTTGAAGAAATGACATAAATTTATTGAAAAGTTATGTTCTAAGACACTAAAGTGAAGTAACATACACGATCATCAAACGAACTATAAATCAAAATGACTCATAATGTATAGTAAACATAAGAAATACATATTTAAAAAAATTTAAAAATTAATATTAAATTGTATAGAGCTTGTTGGGATAAGTCCAATAAGAATTTTTTCATCTTAATTAGCCTTACTTAAAAATAACTATGAATTAATAAATTAAATATTTATAAATAATACTAAATTATTATTTTATTATTCAATAAGTATATAATAATGTTGAGATAATATTAATTGAAGAAATTTAATATAATAAAATGAGAATTATGTAAGGGTCATATTAGTGGAGACAAAGAATTTTATTATATGATAATAATATCAAACAAACAAATTTTAAAAAATAAGTCAAATATTACTTGAAAGTTTCATTCAATGATATTAAGGAGATCGAATATAACATTCAACGATGTTTGTTCATCTCAATTAATGCCCAATTTGATGCTCAAGGATGTTACACTTAATGTCATTGGTATCTTGGAATCCAACTTTAAAATACAATTTATCTCATTTCTTCAATTTTTTTAGTTTTGATTTTTTATATTTCTTTGAAACTCTTATTTTCTTATCTTGTTTTATTTGCATAACATTCATTTATTTATGTTACAATGGTTCAATTAATCTCATTTTGACTTTAATATATATTTATTAAATTTGATAATTTATAATAATTTCATATGAGGTGAGATTAAGACGAGAGAAACACTGTTTGGCTTGTCTCAACAAACTCTATCCAATTAAATATTTAATTTTATATTTTTTAATATTTTATTTCTAAATTTTTGCATGTTTTATAAGATATTATTATTCATACCTATTTTGATCTACGATATTAGACTAAATCTCCTCAGCATATTGGAATGTAACTTCCTCTTGTAAGCTATCATATTTCTTCAAAGTTTTTATTTTCATTTGCTTGTAATTACTTTATAACAAATATATATATTATTTTCTATGGTTTTTTTTACTCTTAAAAGGAGATTTAGATTCATATCATTTTTGGCAATTGAGAATGTCATAAATGATTGCCTCAATATCATGGAGAGCAACGCTCCCACACTTTTTATCGTATATTTTTAATTATTCTTCATATATTTAGTTATATTAATAAAATAATATAATTCTCCACTTATGTGACCTTTACACACATAAATTTTGTTGTGGTCTATTGCTTCAACTCGCCTTATTTTAGCTTTAACATATATTTACTTAATCTTTAAAAATAATTTATTATTATTTATTCTTCTTTTCAATGACATTTATAATAATTCTAAACAAAGTTCTATGGAGAAGAAACAAACATCGTTAAACAACTTTGACAAGCTCTATCAATTAAAAATATTTTTCCATTCTTCAAATGTTTTATTTTCTAGTGTTTTAGCTTACTTTTTGAGATATTTCAATTTGTATCTAATTTGATGATTGAGAATGTTTCACTTGATTGATTTAAAATCTTGCAATGCAATGTTTTTGTATAATTAATCTCATTTCTTCAAATTTTTTCTTCAATTTCAACTTATTACATTTAAACTATAATTCTCTTATAATGTGAGCTTTACGTCTCTTTGATTTCCTTATATTAAATTGCATCAAGTTATCTCATTTTAGCTTTGACATATATTTATATATATATATTTAATTAATATTAGAAAAAATATTATTTTTTTACTTATTTACTTTTGTTAAATAGTAATAATTCTTAACAAGGTTTGATGGAGAAAAATTAATTATCATTAAACTTATCCTAATGAGCCCTATTATCTAAATATTCATTTTTATATTTCTATTAATTTTTTTAAGGCTTTTCATGAATGGGAATGTTATACTAGTTCTCTTTTATAAATTGGAAAGCAACATTCCTATATAGTTTATCTCATTAATTCAAAAATTTCACTTTCATTAATTTATATTAATAAGTAACTCTAAATGTCCTCTCATGTGATCCTTACATCAACTTAATTCTTTTATATTGCATTACCTCAATTTATGTCATTTTAGCTTTTATATATATTTAATTAATATTGGGATTATAATTAATTATTATTTATGCATTTTTACATTTCTATATTGAAACAATTCAAGAAAAGGTTTGATCGAGATAAAGTCGATGCACTTGCCTAAACAACCTTCATCCAACAAATATTGATTTTTATATTTTTTTGATATTTTATTTTCTGTGATTTTTTGCATGGTTTACTACATATTTGTAATCATACCCAATTTCATAATCGAGGAGGTCAGACATGAACTTTTTAGAATACAAGATTTCTAATTTCATATATTTTGTTACATTTCTTTAAATTTTTTCCCATTGACTTTGTTATGTTACTATAAAATTCAAAATCTTGACTCGTGTGACTTTTATATCACTTTGATTTTGATACATTACAATTCTTTAATTATCTTATTTTATCTTTAGTATTTAATATTAAAGTAATAATTTATTATTATTTATGTTTAATCAATTTTTTAAATCACAATAATTGAAACTGTAGTAAAAATGTAATCTTTGAATTATCTCAAAGATCTTTATTTAATAAAAATTAATTTTATATTTTTAAATATTTTATTTCCTAGAATTTTGGTACGCTTTATAGATAACTTGTTTCACATTAAATTTTATGATCAACTATATTGCATACAATCTTCCTAATATATTAGAATACAACTTTCTCGCAAAATTGAACATATTTCTTCAAATATTTTTTTTTATTTGGTTATATTGTTTGAAAACTCTACTTCACCTCTTATGGACTGTTATACTGTTTTGATTTGATTATATTACATTAATTATATTTTTGTAGTTTAATTTTTAATATATTTTTATTTTTTATTAGAATAATAATTTATTTTTATTTATGCTTGTTAAATTTGGCGATTCATGAAAATTCTAAAATAAGCCCTTACAAGACAAAACAAATATCATTGAACTTATCTCTGTGGCCATTAAATAATTAGATATTAATTTTTTATATATATTTTTATATTTTATATTATAGAATTTTGTCATACATTAAAAGACATTTTGATTTGTATATGCTCTTGTGATGGAGAGTGCCACACTTGATCATCTTAGTACCTTGGAATCCAACTTTACTATTGACTTATCTCATTTCTTCAAAATTTTAGTTGTGCCTTGACATATTCTATTCAAACTCTAATTTTTCTCTCATGTGATCTTTACAACACATGTATTTGGTTATATAGTATAGCTTCAATTTATCTTATTTAAAATTTAATACATTTTTTATTTTTTAAAAAATAACTTGTTATTATTTATTTATATTTACTTTATTAGTTGATTGTTATTCTAAATGATGTCTTATACATTCTAAACAAACGTAGTTGGACACATCTTGATGAGCTCTATTTAATAAAGTAATCATTTTTGTATCCCTAAATATTTTATTAGGTTTTCTACACAATTTATGAGACATTTTTATTTATACCACATTTGATGGTTGAAGACATCTTACCTGATCTTTCTAATATCTTGGAATGCAACTTTCTTATACAACTTATCAAATTTCCCAAAAAAATTCACTTTCATTTAGTTATGTCACATTACTTCAATTTACTTTACCTCAATATTAATATATGTTTACCTAATATTAAAAAAAATTTATGATTTTGCTTTCTTACATGTGTAATTCATAGTAAGTCAAAGTGAGGTCTGATGGAGATGAAGTGAACGACATTGGACTCTTCTCGATGAGCTTTATCTCATTATATTTTTATTTTTATATTTTTAAAAATTAATTTTCTATATTCCTAACACACTTTATGAGTCATTATGATTCATATCTTATATTATGTTTGATAATATTGCACTCAATGTCCTTAATATCTTGGAATAGAGCTTTTTCATAATTTATATAATTTCTTCAATTTCTTTTGTTTTAGTTGGATATACTGCAACAAAATTCCAATTCCCTTATTATATGACATTTATATTGCTTTTATTTAGCTATATTACATTGCTTCAGTATTTCTAATTTATTGTTTTTTTTCTTTTAGTTTTTATGACTATGTTACTTTAAATCATCTTTCAAATGGGCTTCACCTCTCGTACCTTTCATTATATTATAATTCTTGAATTTACGTCATTTCATCTTTAATGTATGTTTACTTCAGATTAAAATTATACTTTTCTATTTAAGCCTATTTTAGTTGATAATTCTTAGTAATTTCTAACAAAGTCTAATGGATATGAAACAAATGTCATTAGACTCGAGTTGATGAGCTTTATCTAATAAAATATTCATTTGATTATTTGTAAATTTTTTTATTTTTGTTTAGTTTTGCATGATTTATCAAATATGA
Organism: Vanilla planifolia; assembly: GCA_023846275.1. Lineage (NCBI taxonomy): Eukaryota > Viridiplantae > Streptophyta > Magnoliopsida > Asparagales > Orchidaceae > Vanilla > Vanilla planifolia. The sequence continues at coordinate 258,846 of JAIUJO010000362.1, forward strand.
CAATTAATATTTGATGATGAAATGCAACTTTCATGTACACTTAATCTCATTTTTTAAAAATTTTCACTTAAAGATTTGGTTATATTATATGCAAGCTATAATCCTCTTCTCATGGGACCATTACAACATTTTTATTTGATTATATTATATTACATTAAATTATTTCAATATAATTTTATATATTTCCTTAATAATAAAATAAAATTTTATTATTTTTTACACTTTTTATATTGGTAATTCATAAAACTCCAAATAAGATCAAATGAAGACAAAACAATCATTATTAAACACATCTTAGTGAGCTTTATCTAATTAAATATTCATTTACTCGTTTTAAATATTTTACTTTAATGACATTTGTTTTAAGTTTTGATGTATTTTGATTTGTATCACATTTGATGATCAAGTAGGTTGCACTCTACTATCTTTGTAGTTTGGAAATAAATATTCTAATACAATTTATCACATTTCTTCAAATATTTTACTTTTATTTAGATATATTACAATAAAACTATATTCTCATTTCATGTGACCTTTGCATCACTTTGATTTGATTACATTACATTACAATATCTTAATTTATCTCATTTCTACTTTAATATATATTTATATAATATTAAAATAATTATTTACTATTACTTATGTTTAATTTATTTTTAAAACTAGAATGAGATAATTTTAAACAAAATAATATAACTAAATAAAAAATATGCAAAGCACTCAAGAGGGAATATTTAGAGTCAGAAAGTAATATTACCAAATTAAAGCAAAGCTTTCGAACAAATGAGATAAATTATAAAGGAATGTTGTATTCCAAGAAACAAAGAAGAACAAGTTTATTTTTGATCATTGAAATTTGTATTAGTCAAAATTTCTCATAAACATGCTTAAATTATAGATAATAAAATATTTTAAAATATAAAATTCATGATTTAATTGGATAGATCTCACAAAGATTAGTCCAATGGTTTTTTTAGTGTTAGTCTAATAATGTGTATATTTAATGTGAATTGTCAAAGAACATAACCACAAAAAAATAATACATTATTGTTTTAAAATAGAATAAATATATAACAAATCCAAAATGTGATATAACCAAAATCAAAGTTAAAATGTCAATAAAAAGAAAACTTTTATATGAAAGTTGCATTGTAAGGTACAAAGGAGATCGAGTTTGACATCCTCATTCATCAAATATGGTATGAATTGAATATATCATAAAGCATGCAAAAACCCAAAGATTAAATATATAAAAAAATAAAAACAAATATTTAACTAGATAGAGCTTATCAGAATTTTTCCAACGATGGCTATTTCATCTTAAAGGGGCTCAATTTTGATTACCATTAATTACAACATAAAAAATCATTATTAATCTAAAAAAACCATTTTTAATATTAGGTAAATATATATTAATGCTAAATTCTTAAATTGAAGCACCATAATATAAGTAAAAGAATGCAATTCATGGGATACAAGAGAAAGTTTGGAGATACATAATATTAAAACTACTCCAAAGCAACACTTTGAAAACCTTTGGTCTTTCTCTTTCATATTTCTCTTTTCCGCACGAACGATAGGCCTAGCTTTTGCTAAGAATGAAACTCAAAAGAATTGACAGGGGCTAAATTGAATGAAAAAGTTCAATGATGAGATAATAAGAAAACAAGTGTAACATATTTTATCAAAATAAATGCAAATTTAAATATATAAAAAATCATGCTAAAGCATTGGAAAAAACTAAAAAATATATAAACTTAACAACTTTTATTTGATACGACATGTCAAGAAAATTCCATGACATCTCTTACATCTCAAACAGAGCACAATTGGAACTACAATAAATAACAAAGTAAACAAAAAAGAAAAAATAAATTATTATTTTAATATTAAGTAAATATATATTAATACTTACATGAGATTAATTAGTTTAACATAATATAACCTAATTAAAGAACTTTAGAAGATATGTGATGAAATTTGTGAGAAAGTTATATTCCAAGAAACGAAAGTGAACGAGAGTATAATCCTTAAGAATTAAAAAAATTACAATTTAAAACACCTTGTTAAGCATGCTAATAAAAATTTAAAAATTATATAATTGGGTCGAGCTCATCGAGATGAGGATAGCAAAGGTTTTTTCATCTCAATAAAAAATTTTTAAATTTATTAAAAACTAAAAACATAAATTTTTGTAAATAATAAAATTATTATTTTAATATTTAGCAAATATATATTACAGTTGAAATGAGATTAAGTGAAGCAATTTAATGTAACTAATTCCAAGTGATGAAATGGTTTCATATGAGGAGATTAAGAGTTCTATAATAATAAAATGAAATCAAAGAAAAATATTTTAGGAAATGAAATAAGTTGTATTAGAAATTTGCATTCAAAATAATAAGTAGATGGAGAATAGCATCGTTAATCATCATATTAGGTAGGAATCAAAATGCCTTATAAATATTGCAGAGATTTTTAATAAAAAATATATAAGAAATGAGATAAATATGTTTAACAACATTTCTATCCTCTTATTTATACATCATTTTAGATTACTATGAATTATCAAGATAAATATGGAAAAATAATAATAAATTATTATTTTAATATTATATAGAAATATTTTAAAGCATAAAAGGAATAAATTGAAGCTATGTAATTAAATCTAATCAACGCAATGTGGAGGTCACACAATAAGATATCTAAAATTTCATTGTAGTTTAAATAAATCATAGATAAGTTGAAATAAGTTATGTAAATTGAAAGGTAAAGTTTCATTCCAAGTTACTAGGTAGAGGGAGTGTAATATGCATGATCATCAAATCGTGTTTCAATTAATATGCCTCATAAATTGTGTAATAATCCTATGAAATGAAACATTTCAAAAAACAAATAAACTTTAAATGTATTAAGAACATGAATACAAGTCTATTGAATTTTTTTTAGTTTGATTAAAGCTCATCTAGAATTACTATGAACTAAAAAATTAAATAAGCATAAATAATATCTTATTTGAATTATATTAAGTAAAAATTTAATAAAACTATAATTTGATAAAAGGAAGTGATTCAATCTATCCAAATTTAAGTGATGTTAAGTCAAACCAAGGGAGAATTAGGGTTACAAAGTAAAACAACCTAATAAATGATAACAATTTAAAGAAAAGAGATAAAGTTCATGAAAATATTGGTTTCAATAATACTAAGGAGATCAAGCATAACATCCTCAATCATCAAAAAATTTGTGAATAAAAATGAGACATAAAACATGCAAAATTTCTTAAAAATAAAATATTTTAAAAAACATATAAAATGAATTACAGACAAGTCCAATGATGTCTCATTCAACTCGATTGAATCTCATTTAGAATTACGAAGGACTAAGAAAATAAATCGATACAAGCAAATAAAATTATTATTTTAATATTAAGTAAAAATATATTAAAAAAAGTTAGATAAATTAAAACAATGTGATATAACCGAATAAAAAAACATTAATGTCATAAGAGAGAAAATTTAGAGATACAAAATAATATAACTAGATTAAACCAAAAATTTGAATAAATGAGAAATGTTTAGGGAAATATGCATTCTTAGATGCTAAGAGGAACAAGTGGAACATCTTTAATCATAAAATTAGTTTTGAGAGAAAATTTCTCGTAAAAGTATTCCCAAAACATAAATAATAAAATATTTAAAAGTATAAAATACAAAATCTAATTGGATAAAACTAATAGATGCGAGTCCAATGGGTTTTATTTTGTCTTGGGTAGATCACATTTGGATTTGCTATGAACTACATAGTAATAAGAACAAATAATTAATAACACTAAAATGTGATAAATTGAATGAATGTAATACAAATAAATTACAACAATGTTAAGGTCACACAAAAGAAGAACTACAAATTAATAAAATAAAACTAAATTAATGCTAAAAATTTCAAATAACACAAATTATATGGGAAAGATGCATTCCAATTTTTTGAAGGGATCAAGTGTAACAATCATGATCATTAAATCAAGTCTGAATTACATGTCTCATGAAGTATATTAAAATCATAAAAAAAATTTTAAAAAATAAAAACCAAATTTTTGCTGGAATGAGCTTATCAAGATGAGTCTAATGACAACTATTTCGTGTCCATTAGTACTCAACTAAGATTATTATTAATTAATAAATTAAATAGTGTATATAATAAAAGGTTATCATTTTAATATTAAATAAAAATATATTGGAGCTAAAATAAATTTAATTCAAGGAATGTACTGTCAAACGAAAGGGACGTAAAGGTCGCACTAGAGAAAACTTCAAGTTAGATAGTAACATACACAAATCAAATAAAAACATTTTTAAGAAATGAGGTAAACTAATAGAAAATTATTATTTTGAATGCAAAGGAGGCTGTATGTAAAATGTTTTATTATCAAATCAAGTACAAGTTGAAATATCTCAAAAAGTAAACAAAAACACTAAGAAAATATTAAAAAAATATAAACATAAGTATTTTTATTTTATATAGCTCTTTGAGAAGTTTTCATGACAATTATTACCCCTTTATCAAAGGAGCATAAAAATAATTAATTATTTTTTATATTATATTATTATATATTAAATTAGAAAAAATTATAAATTGTGGTGGTGTAGTTTAACCCAAAAAAGTGTTGTTATGTTCACCTCATAAGAGATATTGAGTTACATTGAAATATAATTGCAATATTGTGAAAAGTTTTAAAAAATTAGATAATTTTTTTTGGGAATGTTGCATTACAAGATACGAAAGAGACCTATTGTGATATTATTGATTATCAAGTTAATTATGAATCAAAATATGTTATAAGCAAGCTAAAACAAAAGAAAATTAATAATACAGAAAATTTTAAAAATGAATATTTAATTAACCTCATTTGGAATGAGATAAATTAAAGTAGTTGAATAGAACAAGATTAAAGACTTGTAACAATCACATATTTGAAGATTTAGAGTTACATATTTATATAACAAAAAACCAACAATTTGAAGGAAGGAGATGAATTATACAACGAAGTTACATTTCAAGATGTCAAGGAGATCAGGTATAAACTATTTGATTATTATATGACGTATAAATTAAAGAGTCTTATAAAACATGAAAAAAAAAACAAAATTTCTAAGAATATAAAAATCATTATTTAATTTGGTGGAGCTCTTCGAGATGAGTCAAAGAATATTTTTCATCTTGATCAGATGTCTTTTCGAGTAAAGATAAATTATAAAATAAATGATTAATCTGAGGAAATGAGATAAATTATAAGAGAATATTGTATTTAAATATACTAAAGAGATTGAGTGTTATATCATTAATTATCAAAGAATGTTAGAATCAAAATTATTTTTAAGGCTAGCCAAAATTGTTGAAAATAAAATATTTAAATAGTATATAAGAACACGTATTCAACAATAAAAGGCTCCTCAAGTTGAGTTCAATGTTTTCCGCTTCATTTTGATCAGACCTCTTATCAAAATACAGTGAATCACCAAATAAACAAATAATAGTAATAATAATAATTAAATTCTGCTTTAATATCAAGTGAATGTATTTTAAAGATTAAATGACATAAATTGATGTAATGTAACATAACCAAACAAAATATATGAAAAAGATCACACAAGAGGATAATTAGAATTTCATAGTAATATAATCAAATCAGAGCAAGAAAATTGAAAAGATAAGATACATTATGCAAGAATGTTTCATTTCAAAATACAAAAGAGGTAAAGTGAAATGTCCTCGATAATCAAATTTTGTAGGAATCATAATTCTTATAAAGCATGCTAAAATTAAGGAAAATAAATAAATTAAAAATATTAAAGTGAACATTCTATTAAATAAAGTTCATTCAGATAAGTCTAATGATATTTGTTTTGTCTCAATCAGACCTTTTTTGGAATTAATATGCTTTAGCAAAGTAAATAAGCATACAGAGTAACTAATTATTTTTTTAAGTATTATCAAATATGTCGTAAAGCTAAAATAAGATTAATTGAAGGAATGTTTTACAAACAAATCGAAGAAATCAAATTGTGACATAAGAGGATATTTAGGGTTATAAAATAATTTAGCTAATTTAATGGAAAATATTTTAAAAAATAAGATAAATTTTATAAGACAGTTGCATACTAATATACTATGAGGACTGAGGGCCACATCCTCGATCATTAAACCATGTACAAATTGATATCTCTTCTAAAGCATATCAAAGCCTGAGAAAAAAATACTTAAAGATGTAAAATAGATTATTTTTATTAAAATAGAGTGTTTTGAGATGAGTCCAATGACAATTATTTCAACTTTATTAGATACTACTTCAAATTATTATGAATTTCTAAAACAAATAAACAAAAATAATAAGACATTATTTCCGCAATTTTATGTAAATAAATAATATATATACATATATATATATATATATATATATGAAATATAAATAAATTAAATAAAAAATGTAATATAATAAAAATAAAGTAATTTAAATGTCACATGAGAGAAAAATTAGAGTTTCATAGTAATGTAATCGAATCAAGCTAAAAACTTTAAGAAATGAGATCAATTGCATTTGAATGTTGCAATAAAAGATAGTTAGGAGATTAAGTGCAACATCCTCAATAATCAAATAATGTATGAATCAAAATATCTCATATAGTAGGCCAAAATCTAAGAAAATAAAATATTTATCAATATAATGATAGATATGGTTTAAGAAAGCGCTATCAAGATGAGTTCCGCAACATTTGTTTCATGTTTGTGGGAACTTGTTTCAAATTACTATGAGTTATCAAAGAAATATCTAAAATAAAAATATATAATATTAAGTAAATTTTTATTAATGTTGAAAAGTGATAAATTTTAGAAAAGAAAATAAAAATCTTTTGAAGAAAAGTGATAAATTTTATGGGATAGTTGTATTCCAAGATACTAAATAGATGAAATATAATATTTTCATAGTTAATTAGGTAAATTTTTATTAATTTTGAAAAAAATAAATTTAAAAAAATCAAAGTAAATAAAACTTTTGAAGAAAAGTGATAAATTTTATGGGATAGTTGTATTCCAAGATACTAAAGAGATGAAATATAATATTTTCATAGTTAATTAAGTTACAATTTAAAATACCTTGTAAAATATGCACAAACACAAGGCATAATTAAAAAAAGGAGAAATAATGTCTATTAAAAAGTGCCCAATGATGTTTGTTTTGTTACAATCAAAACCATTTGGAATCACAACAAATCGCAAAACTAAAAAAGAATTATAAAATAATTTAGATATGAACACAGTATTAAGTAAATATATATTAAAGTTGAGATATGAAAAGTTGAAGTAATATAATATAATCAAATCAAAGCAAATGCAAAGATCTATAAAGAGAAAAATTAGAGTTACATAGTAATATTACCAAATAAAATTGAGTAATATGAGTTATTGAGATTAGTAAGTTTGAAAATTGCATTACCAATTTTTTATCATCAAATCATGTACAAATTAAAAAATTTCATAAGATATGCTAAAAGTGAAGACAATAAAATATGTAGAAAAAAGAAATAAATAATTTGTTTTATATAGCTCATCAAGTCTAGTCCAATGACATTAGTTTCATCTTGATCAGATCATATTTGGAATTTTTAAGAATGACAAAAGTAAAAACCAATAAATAATAATAAAGTGTTACTTTAAAAATATGTAGATGCTTATTTATACTAAAATAAATTAAATTGAACCTACGAAATATAACAAAATCAATGCCTATAAATATGACACGAGAAATGATTTAGAGTTACACTGTAATATAGCCAAATCAAAGTGATGTAAAGTTTACACAACAGAAGAACAAGAGTTTCGTAGTAATATAACCAAATCAAACAGAAATATTTACAAAAATGAGATAAATTTTTAAACAAAGTCGTATTCTAAGACCTTAAGAAGATTCAGTACAACATTCTTGATAGTCAAATATGGTACAAATCAATACATCCCTTAAAAGCATGTATAAGGCTTAAGAAATAAATTATTTAAAAATGTAAAATAAGTATTTAGTTGGGAACATATTTGTTTCTTCTTAATCAAACCTTTGTCTGAAATATTACTAAATGTCAAGGTAAATAAACAGAAAAACCAACAAGTTATTAGTTTAATATTTTGTTTACATATTTTAAAGTTGAAAGGATATAAGTTCAAGTAACATAATATAACCAAAACAATATTGCCACATGAGAGTAGATTTAAAGTTAATTAGTAATATAATAAAATCAATGTTAAACTTTGAAATAAACAAGGTAAATTACATAAAAAAGTTGAATTCTAAAATAATAATGTGTCCAGGCACGACATTCTTAATTGTACAAAGTTTTAGAAGGAGCTCATTAATACCAGTGCAATGAAGTTTTTTTATCTTAATTATACCATGTTTAAAATTTCTTTAAATATCCTTATTAAATAATCATGTCATAATCAATTATTATTTTAACATTAAGCAAATAAGTTTTAAATCCTATATGAGCACAATTGAAAAAATATAATATAACCAATTAAAATTTATCTAATTGTTACATGAGTGGAGATTTAGAGAAACATTGTAATGTAATCGAATCAAAGTACAACATTCGGAAAATTAATATAAATTATACATAAAAGCATGTTCCATGATATTAAGGGGATTGAGTAAAGCGTCCTTCATTATCAAATAAAGTATAAATAAAAATATCTTGTAAAACATATCAAAATTTAAGAAAATCAAATATTTAAAAATAAGTAATGAACATTAAAATAGATAGAGCTTATTAAAATGAGTCCAATGATGTTTATTGAGTCTCAATCATACGTCATTTTGAATGAGAATAATTTGAGAAAGTAAATAATCAAAAATAAGAATTAATTAACATTTTAATATTAAGTAAATTTATATTAAAATTGAAATGAGATAAGTTGAAGTAATAGAATTTAATGAAATAAAAATGGTGAAAGGTCTAATGTTAGGAGAATCAGAGTTTTAAATTAATACAAATAGCTCAAATTAAGAAATTTGAAAAAATAAGATGATTTTTATGAGAATGTTGTATTTAAAGGCACTGAGGAGATGGAGTGGAGCATAATTATTCATCAAATCATGTATGAATCAAAACACTTAATTTGTTAGATAAATCGAAAAACATTTGTTTATTCATGATTAAACATCATTTAGATTTTTTGCACATTGTTGAAATAAAAAAGAATAACTAATAAAAACAATTTGTTATTTTATTATTCAATAGCTAAAGTTTTAAGCTAAATGAGATAAATTGAATTAAAGTAATATAACAAAGTAAAAATATATGTAAATGTCATACTAGAGTAAATTTAAAGTTGCATAAAAATTTAATCAAATTAAAATACAAAATTTGAAGAAAAGAGATAAATTACATAGGAAAATCATTTTCTAAGATACTAAAAAGATGAAGTGCAGCATTCTCGATTATCGAAAAAGGTACAAAATGAAACATCTAATAATGCACTAAAAGCCTTATAAAATAAAAGTTTTTTGAATATTAAAAAATATATTTAATTAGATAAAGCTCGTTAAGATAAATTCAACATTTTTCAATTCGTCTTGATTGGATCTTAATTGGAACTATTTTAAAATACCAATGAAAATAATAGTAATAATAATAATTTTTTTTAATAGAATAAATATACTATTAGATAAATTGATATAATATAATATAAATTAAACAAAATTATGTAAATGTCATACGAGATGAGAACTATTGTTTCATCGTAAATATAACAAATTCAATATCTAAACATTGAAGAAATGAGATTTGTTTTAATGAAAGTTACATTCCAAGACCATGAGGAGATCAAAGTAACATCATTGCCCATCATATAATGTAAGATTTGAAATGTCTAATAAAATAAACATAAATTTAGAAAAAAAATTTAAAATATAAAACAAATATTTAATTATAGAGTTTGGAAAGATGAGTCTAATAATGTTTATTTCATTTCCACTTGAACTTGTTTAGAATTATTAAAAATTATTAAAGTTACTAAGGAAAAATAGTTATGAAATTTTATTTTAATGAAATGAAAATATATATTAAAGCTAAATTGGAAAAAATTAAAACAATTTCATATTTCCATATTAAACCAATGTTGTGATAACATTAGAGGAGATTTAGAACTACCTCATAATATATCCAAACCAATATAAAACTTTTGAATAATTGAGATAATTAAACAAAATAGTTGGACTACAAGTTTTTATTGAGATAAAATGTAACATCCTCGATCATAAAATCATGAAGAATTGAATGCCTTGTAAAATTGCCACAACTTGAGAAATGAAAACACTTTAAAAAAATAAAATTATATTTAATCCAATAAAGATCATTGAGATGAGTCAAATTATGTTAGTCTCAACATGATTCACACTAGTTAGGAATTAACAAGAATTACCAAATCAAATAAACTCAATTAATAATCAATAATAATTTAAATATTTTAAAAAATATATATTAAAACTCAAATTAGATAAATTTTAAAAATGCAACATGACCAAATTAAATTGATGTAATGATCATATGAAAAGAGATTTAGTCTAATGACATTTGTTTCTTCTTAATGACGGCTTGTTTGGAATTACAAAACATTACCAATTTTATAAATGCATACAACAAAAATATATATTTTAATATCTGATAAATATACAATAAAGAAACATAATATAGCAAATCAGGATAATATAAATGTCATTTGAGTGACGAATTAGAGTTTCATTGAAACATAACCAAATAAAAGTAAAACATTTGAAGAAATGAGAAAAACATTTTGTGAATTTGGTATATCAAGATAATATAGAAATCAAGTGTAATATTCATGATTGTAAAATTATGTATGAACCAATTATTTTGTAAAGCATTTTAAAAACAAAGAAAATTAAAAATTTAGAAATGAATATTTAATTAGTTGAATCTAGTTAAGATGAGTATAATAACATCTATGTTTTAAAAGTCACACGTCATTTGGAAGTACTATGAATTACTTCAGAAATAAGAACTTAAACTAAATTTTTAATTAACATTAAATAAAATTATATCAAATTAGAAATGAGATAAATTGAAATAATGTAATTTAATAAAATCAAATCATTGCAAATGTTTCTTGTTATGATACTAAGCTTAGCATATTAATTTAACAATATCAACAAAAAAATTTGAAAACTAAGATAAACTATACTATAAAGTTCCATTCCATGATATTAAGAAGATCAAGTGGAATTTCCTCATTCATCATATACTGTGAAAAATTGAAAGACCAGCAAAGCATAAAATAATCTCTCAAAAATGAATTATTTATTGGCATAAAAAGGAATATTTAAAGCAATAAATCTTGTCGAGATAGGTCAAAATATGTTTCCTACATCTCTATCAAACATCATTTAGAGATGCTATGAATTACAAAATAAATAAGCATAAATCAAAAGGTAAAATTGTAGAGGAAAATTATATTTCATGATAATAACAATAATTAGTATAATAACTACGACTATCAAAAAAGGTAAGAATCAAAATGACTAGCAAATCATACTATAACCATAGAAAATAAAGTATCCAGAAATATAGAATTGAATATTTAATTAGATGAAGCTTGTTGAGACAACTTTGACAATATTGCTTCATCTCAATCAAACCTTGTTTGAAATTATTATGAATAATAATAGTAAATGAGCATAAATAAAAAAAATTATTATTTTGACTTGAAGCAAATATGTGTTATTGAAATAATATAAATTAAAGTAATATAATATCACTAAATAAAAAAGATGTAAATGTCACATTAATAGAGAATAAGTGCTACATAGTAATATAACCAAATCGAAATGAAAAGATTGATAAATTAAGATATATTTAATGAATGACTAGCCTTCGAAGATACTAAGGAGATCAAGTATAATATCCTCAATTATTTATTTAGCTAAACATTAAAATGTCTTAGAAACTATGAGAAAACTTTAGAATATAAATATTAAAAATATAAGAATGAATATTTATTTAGAAAAATTTCATTAATATTAGCATAAGGACATTTGATTAATTTCAATTAAACCTCATCTTCAATTTTTATGAATTGTAAATTTAAATAAGCATAAACAATAAGAAATTATAAGTTTAATGTTTAGTAAATATATTTTAAAGCTTAAATGAGATAAATTAAGCAAGATACTGTAGTCAAATAAAAATGACATAAGTATCGCACGACTCACGATCTTGAGTCACATCATAACATATCCAAATCAAAGTGAAACATTTGAAACAATAACACAAATTAAAAAGAAGAGTTGCATTCCAATATATTCAATAGATCAATTCTAACATTCTCAAGCATCATATGATATATGAATCAAAATGTCTAGCAACGTTTACCAAAGATCTTAAAATAAAATATTGAAAAATATATAAATGAATATTGAAATATATAAACTTTATAAGGATGTGTCCAATAAAGGCTTTTTGGTCTTCAATAGGTCTCATTTAGAATTACTACAATTTATCAAAGTAAATTAGCATAAATAATAATAAATATTTAGTAATATAAGTAAATAAAAATGAAAAAATTTAAAAAATAAAAGAATTTGTAAAGGAATGTTGAATTCTATGATACTAATGAGAGTGAATGTAACATCTTCAAATGCTAAATTCGTTATGAATCAACACTTCTCATGAAGGGTTTCATATAAAACTCATCAACATGAGTTCCATAATGCTACATCTCAATTGAAGTTTTCTTGGAATTAGTACAAAATAAAATTTAAATAAGAATAAATATTAGTAAATTATTATTTTAATATTTAATAAAAATATAATAAAGTATAAATTAGATAAGTTGAAATAATATAGTATAACAAAATCAAAATGATATAAGTGCACATAAGAAGAGAACTATAGTTTGTTAGAAATATAAACAAATCAAAATTAAAAATTTTGAAAATTGAGATAAACTATATGGGAATGTTACATTACAATTTATGGAGTTCAACACTAGGAAATTTAATTGTCAAATAAGGTATGAATAAAAACATCTAATAAACTATGACAAATAAAATAAAATTTTTAGAAATATAAAAATAAATATTAAATTAGATAGAGCTTGTTGATATAATTCCCATGATTTTTGTCTCAATTGGATCCCATTTTATTTTACTTTGAATTATCAAGTAAACAAAGAATGAATGGTAATAATAACTTTTTTGTCAATATTATATATATATATATATATATATATATATATATATATATATATATATATATATATATATATATATATATATATATATATATATTAGCTTAAATGATAAAAATTTAGAATACAATAGTGCTAAATTCTAAAGATGTAAATGTCATACGATAATAGAATTGGATTTAAATAGTAATATAACAAATTCAACGCTAAATATTTGAACAAAAAGTTGGATTATTTAGAAAAGTTGCATTTGAAGATAATGAGGATGAGTGTAACATCACCAATTGTCAAATATGCTATGAATTAAAATATCTCTTAAAACATCTCTAAAATAAATTTTTAAAATCATAAAAATGAATATTTAATTTGATAGACCATCTTAAGACAATTTTGATGACATTTGTTTCATCTTAATAAAAACACATTTGGAAGTCTTATAAATTGATAGATTAAGTATGGATAATAATATATTATTATTTCAATTTGTAACATATATATATATTAAAGCTAAAATGAGATAAATTAAAAAAAATTAAAATAGGACCAACTTAAAGTAATGTTGGTTAGATGAGTGTAGAATTGAGTTTCATAATAATTTAACTAATTAATATTGAAATTTTTCAAGAAATAAAGTGATGCATAGGAAAGTTGCTTTCTTCCAACGAACATTAACAAATGAACCGATGTTGTCCATGGCAAGTTGGTCCATCTGCCTTTCAGTCTGTCAAGTTTAGCACCACAATACCACTCATTGTATCAGTTTTAATTTTCTTATAATTGATTGTTTCAATTTTTCACATTTTAGCTTTTATAAAACTATACTTAACTTTAAAATAAAAAATTATTTTTTATAATTATTTAATTTGGTAAATTGGATTAATTTAAAATGAGGTCTAATGAATAATAAACAAATACCATTAGACTAAACTTTATAAGGTCTATCCAATTAAATATTTATTTTTATATTAGTAAGTAATATTGTTATTATGGATTTTGTACACTTTATGAATCTTTTTTATTTGTATCACATTTAATCATTGAAAATGTTATGCATGATCTACTTATTGTCATTGAATACAAATTTCTCATTTAATTCATCTTATCTCATCAAATGTTATTTCTTTAATTTGGTTATAATAATATATAATTTATGGTAATTCAAAATGAGGTCTAATCCAAAGATAATAGACATTGTTTGACAATGATTGGTGACTCAATCCAACAAAATATTAATATTAATATCTCTTTTAATATTTTTTTATATGGTTTTTTGCACATTTTAAGAGACATTACTATTTTTACTATATTTCATAATCGATGATGTGACATTCGATCTACAAAATGCCTTGTAATATAACAATCATATAATTTTTCTATTTCTCTAAAGTTTTAGTTTTGATTTGTTTAAATTATTATGTAAGTTTAAATCTAATCTCGTGTGACTTTTACATCACTATCATTTTGTCATATTACATTATTTCAATTTATGTCATTTTAGCTTTATTATATATTTTCTTACCATTCAAAAAATACTTTACAATTATGTTTATGCTTATTTCATTTGTAATTTATTGTATTTCTAAATTAGGTCTAATTGTCATAAAAAATATAGCTAGATTAATCTCAACGAGTTCTATAAAATTAAATATTCTTTTTTACTTTTTAAAATGTTTTTTTAAGGTTTTGTGACACTTTACACAATGTTTTTATTAGTATATTGTTTGGCAATCAAGGATGTTACACTTAAGTTTCTTAATATCTAAGAAAGCAACTTTCTCTTACAATTTATCTTATTCTTTTAAGGTTTTCAAATTAATTAGGTTATATTTTTTTTGAACTT
This sequence comes from Vanilla planifolia, assembly GCA_023846275.1. Taxonomy (NCBI): domain Eukaryota; kingdom Viridiplantae; phylum Streptophyta; class Magnoliopsida; order Asparagales; family Orchidaceae; genus Vanilla; species Vanilla planifolia. The sequence goes on from JAIUJO010000362.1 coordinate 273,943, forward strand.
TAATTCTCCACTCATGAAACCTTTACATTAGTTTAATTAAGTTATATTATCTTCCTTCAATTTAACACATTTCAACTTTAATACATATTTACTTAAAATTAAAATATTAATTTAATAATTGTTATGATTTATTATTTTTGTATTTTAGAGTTTTTCCAAATGAGGTTTGATGAAACAAAAACTCATCTCATTGAATACTATCAAATAAATATTATATTAATATTATAAAATACTTTTTTATATATGGTTTTGACATATTTTGGGAGCCATTTTTGACTTGTGTCTTATTTGATGATTGAGGATATTTGCCTTAATGTCCTTCCTATCAAGTATTACAATTTTTTCTCAAATGGGTTTTATTAGATTTAGCTACATTACTTTCAAAATCTAAGTCTCCTCTATTTTGACTTTTATATCCCCTTTATTTTTTTATTAAATTGATTCGATTTGTCACTTTTTGGGTATAACATAAATTGCTTAATGTTGATAATAATATTTTATTTATGCTTAATTATTCATTAATTGGTAGTAATTATTAATTATTTTTAATTTAGATGAAACAAATATCATTAAACACATTTCATTAAGCTCTATCTTACAAATAATTAGTTTTACTTTTTTTTTCTAATATTTAAATTTCTAAGCTATTACCTTTCTTTATGTGAAATTTAAATTTGTATTAAATTTCATAATCAAGGTTGCAAAACTTGATCTCTTTAATTTGTTAGAATGGAACTTTGTAGCACGATTTTCTAATTTCTTCAATGTTTTTAGTTTGATTGGGTCATATTACTAGGAATCTCTAATTAGCATCTTACATATCCTTAATATCACTTTAATTTTGTTATATTATATTACTTATGTTTATTTTATTTTTAATTCAACATGTCTTAACTAAACTTTAGAAGAATACTTTTTTATTATATCTACTTATTTTTTTGGTATTTTGTAGTAATTTCAAAAGCAGATTGATCTTAATGAAAGATGAATCATTAAACTCATATTAATGAGCAGATTTAATTATACATTTATTTTGATATTTTAAATGTTTTATTTTCTAGTACATTTGTATGTTTTATGAGATATTTTGATTCGTAACTCTTTTCATGTATGAAGATGTTGCCCTATACCTCAATACTATTTTGGAACACAACTTTCTCATATAATTTTTTTAATTTCACGAAAAGTTCCACTTTGATTTAGTTATTTTACAACATAATGTTTAATCTCTTAATCTGTGATCTTTATATCACTTTAATTTTCTTAGACTATATTAATATGTATTTAGTTAATATTAAACAAATATTCTTTATTATTTATTTTTATTTACGTTTTTAATTCAAAGTAATTCCAAAATAGTTCAAATTGAGATAAAACAATTCATTAAACTCATATTAACGTGCTCCATCTATTAAAAAATTCATTTTTTTAATATTTTTTTAATATTTTTTAAATATTTTATTTATATTATCTTGTTATGTTTTATGAGTCATTTTATTTTATACCATATTTAATGATAGAGGATTGTATACTCAACTTTCTTGATATCTTTGAACGTAAATTGCATGTATGATTTTCTTATTTCTATAAATTTTTCATCACTTTTTTGTTATATTATTATTTAACTCTAAATCTCTGTTTTATGAGCATTACATTACTTTGACTTTGTTATATTACATTATTTTAATTTATTCAATTTTAATTTTGTAATATATTTAGTTAATATTAAAATAAAAACTTATTATAATTTATGCATATTGACTTTTGTAATTCATAGTATTCCAAATGATGACCAATTTAGAAGAGCCAAACTTCGTTGGGCTCATCTCGATGAGCTTTATCGAATTAATTATACATTTTTATATTCCAAATTACTTATTTTACAATTACAGAGGTTACACTCAATCTCATTGGTTCATTGGAATGCAACTTCTCTATATAACTTCTCAATTGTCTTCAAATTTATTATTTCAATTTGATAATATTGTTGTTCAACTTTAACTCTTTCCTTGTGTTAACTTTCTTATAGTTTACTTCAATTTAACTCATTTTAGCTTTAGTATTTATTTACTTGATATTAAAGTAATAATTTATTATTACTTAAGCTTATTTATTTTAGTATTTTTTTAGTTATTCAAAACAAGGTTGAATCAAGACAAAATAAACATCGTTGGACTTGTATTGAAGAGTTTTATCCAATTAAATATTTATTTTTGTTGTTTTAATATTTTATTTTCTAAAGATTTTTCATGTTTATGACACATTACATTTTGTACTTAATTTTAGGAAAGAGTGTGTTACACTCGATCTCCTAGAATTTTGGAATGCAACTTTGGAGTATAATTTATCTCATTTTCTTTTAAATTTTTTTAGTTGATTTGGGTATATTAAAATGAAATACTAATTCTCGTCTCATGTGACCTTTACATTATTCTTATTTGGCTAAAATATAATGCTTTGCCTTACCTTTTTTTTGCATTAATATATATTAATTAACATTAGAATAGTAATTTTTTATTTATTTTTTCTATTTCTTTGTGATTATAATAATTACAAATGAGATCTAATTGAGATGAACAAAAAGTCTTTAGACTCATTTTGACAAGCTCCAATGAAGTAGATATTCATATTTATATTTTTACATAGATGTTTTGCTCTATGCTTTGGCAAACTTGTTGGGATATTTTAACATATATCTAACTTGATGTTTGAAGATGTTATACTCGATTTCCTTATTATCTTATAATGTAATGTACAATTTTTTTTATTTGTTCTAATGCTTTAGTTTGATTTGGTTATGTTGTTATGAAACAATAAATCTCTTTTCTTGTGGTCATTATGTTGGTTTAAATTGGTTATATTACATTCTTTAAATTTTTTGTTTTCTACTTTAATATATATTTATTCAATAATAAAATAATAAGCTCTAAATATTTATAATAATTTAATTATGTAATTTGTTGTAATCTTGAATGTGGTCTTATCAAGTCAAGAAAAGTTCTCAGACAAGATCATCTCGATCAAGTTAATTCTTTTTCATATTTTTAAAATTTTTATTTATTAGGATTTTTTACGTTCATAAACCATTTCAACTTGACACAAATGTAGTGATCAAGGATATTACACTATAATTTTTTAATATCATGGAATACAAGTTTTCCATAAAAATTATCTAATTTATTTAGATTTTTTTACTTTGATTTAGTTCTCTTATAATATAACTCTATATCAACTATTCTTTGATTTTTGCATCACTTTAATTTGGTAACATAACATTAATTTAATTTAACTCATTTCAACTTTAATATATATTTAAATAACATAAAAATACTAATTTCATGTTATTTATGCTTATTTACTCATCTAATTTGGTGTAATCCAAAGAAAGTCTAATTAAAGATCAAGGATGTTACACATGACCTCCATACTATCTTGGAATGCAATTTTCCCATTCAACTTTTCACATTTTCTCAAAGTTTTTCTTTAATTTTCTTATATTGCTATGTAAGTCTACATCTATTCTGATGTGACATTTATATATTTTTAATTTTTATTAATATTACATTAGATGTGAAAGGAGAGAGGATTTGGTTCTAAAATGGAATGTATGGTAAAACAGAATAAAAGAAGTGAAGTAGACCCTGAACATAAAGTAAAAAACAAAGATTCGCTCACTAAGGTGAACCCAAGAGAAGGCCACTAAGAGAAATCAATAAAACAAGCCATAAAGCAAGACACTTTCTCTGGTCATAGCTAATTTACTAATCATCTATTCATTAATACATCATCATGCTTTCTACCCATCTTTTGAAGACTTTCATGTCCAAGTCATTCTTTAATGCAAAAGCATGCTTCTTACATACCTCTTGAAGTCTTTTATGCCCAAATAATAAAAGTATAACTTCTACCTACTTCATAAAGACTTCAATCTAAAAGTGGGACACCTTTATTAACATAGCACTAATCATGCATTCATGTTGATTTATTGAGGAACAATGATTTCTAAAGTCTATCATTCGCAAGTCCTCCAAGTGGTCATGCATGTATTAAATTTTTGAAACCTTTTGCTTGGTTTATTGTAGTTTTAGATAATGTAATGAGTCTATGTTATTCCTTTACAACAATTTCTTTGTTTTGCATTGCAATATTTCCTACTAAGTGAATAAAACTCTGCTCGAAAGATAATGTGAAGGTAATCATCTATAAGTTATAGAGCAAGCTTTTCTAATTCTTTATGGGTAATTTAGGCAACTTTAGTTGGTGATTTTTTTTTTTCAACGAATATGGAACTTGTGAGGCACATCAATACTAGAGTAGTGTTTATAAGAAATATCCCATCAACTTCAAACAATTCTGGCTTCGATGGTACTAGTAATTGACCATCTTGTCCACTTACATAGGAATCAGATTGCGTCAAGCTATGTTTTGAGATAATTTTAAAAGGGAGAAGGTCCTCAATATTGAAAAATGGACTAATATACTTTTCTTGTGGAAAATGAAGAACATAAGAATTTATATTAATGTTTTTAACAATTTTGGAAGGTCCACAAGCATGTGCATGTAATGTATTTATTTTGTTAAAGAATAATGTTGTAGTCAAACTCAAATTACAATATAATCTCTTTCATTGAATTCATTTAAAGATCTATTTTTATTAATAGCTTTGGAATACTTTGCATTGCTTACTTCAATTTGTTCATCAATTTCTTTATGTTTCGATTGAAAATCTTACGTAAAAGAATAAGTTGAATAAAAAAAATATGTCTATAGAGAAATCAAGTTGGTCAGTAAGACACATTGAATTTTTGCCATACATAGATTCAAATGGTGTTTGCTTGGTCTTTTTGAAATAATAAAATTATTTAAAAAATTTGATGGAGGTAACTGCAAGTCTCAAGTTCATAGATTCTTTTCTGCATGACATCTTATGTTATTTGATAATTCACGATTAAGAACAAATATTTGTCTATCTATTTAGGGATGGAAGACTATAGATAATTTAAACTATATTCCAAATAATTTCAAAAATATTTTTGAAAAGTAAGAGAAAAATCTTATAACACGAATAGATATAATAGTCAAAGGCAGGCCAAGTTATCAAACTATCTCTCAAAAAAGTTTTGTAATATGTGACGCAACTTTTGTTTTAATACTTGGTATGAAGTGTGTCATTTTAAAATTCTTCTACAGTTACAAAAATTCTATCATAATGTTATACTATTGCATGTTAGTTTTGAATCCACTTTAAATTTCTATGATTCAACTTCCTTTGTGTACTGATATATTTTAAAGCATGGGGATCTATACTAAAAATAAATTTATTATGCAACAAATAGAGTCACCACTGCTTTAATGTTTATATAAATGCAGAAAAGTGTCTACCATATGTAGAATAACATTGTGTAGTTGTATTTAGTTTTCATTGCAGAAAGCCACAAGGAGATTATCTTGGCTAAGCACATCAAATAAGCATAGAATAAGAGGTGATGTCATGTGTAGTTTGATTTTATCAAAAGCCTTTGGTGAAACAATACTATATATAAATTTATCATTTTTTACAACATGAATAATTTGAGCAATTATTCTACAAGCATTTTATATTAATCTTCTATAGAATGTAGCAAGACCACGAAGCTTCTAGTTTTTATTGCTTTCTTTGTGATTTGCCAATACAAAATGGCTTGCGTTTATGTTTAGTCAAGTTGGAGGCCAAGAGATGATACTACAAATTCAAAGAAATTAACTTCCTTTGCATGAAGGAGCACTACTTTAACTTTATATATGGTTTTCATATCTATGTTTATTTAAAATAAATGTTAAGGTATACCAAATGGGCAGTCTCATCAAGGCTAAAGATTAAAATATCATCAGAATACTTGACTAAGTATTTTCTCATGAATGGTTTGAGAATAGTGTTCATCAAACACATTGAAGTACTTGGACTGTCACGCCCCGCCTAAACTATCACTATAATCTACTGATAAAATCAGCTAATCAGAGCATAGCAGCATATAATTGAGGACACAACTATAAAACTAGGCGAGGGTGACGCAAACAAAATAAAACTGTTACCTTTATAATCAACAGCAACTTCAATATATGCATACCTGTCACTTGGGAAATCCTGTACAAAAATTACAAAAAAACGAAATAACAGATACGTTTGTACAAAGTCCCATACCATCCTAAGCACCCTCTCTCTGTGAATCAGTGGCATGTCCTGTAATGTAAGTAGGGGAAATGAGCTTATAAAGCCTAGTAGGTGAATGCTATGGCTACAAGGATATAATATGATGAATATCTAACAACATGCTTTAACTCAAATGTAAATATGGCAAAGATAAATCTGAAATCAGCATGCAATAAATCAAGCAAAGTATACAATTCATTTCTTCTTCTTTTCAATTCTTTTTTTTTCTTATTCATTTTTTTTTTCTTTTCTTGCTGGGTCCCAGACTTTCCCCATGATCCACATCCCCCATCCCTATCATATCATATCACATCTCTATGGCATCTATCTCATCTAAAGACCATTGCCCGTAGGCATATCGTGGCTGGCCAAGCCTATCACGTCGGACCATCCCCGTATCTCAGCCCTGCACAAAGTGCTAGCCATATACGAGATGTCTCGATCTCATCATATTCCTCCGCACTCAGCCCTGCACAAAGTACTAGCAATGCGGGGGAGGTCTCTATGCCATCTCATCATGCCCAGCATCCTGTGATGGTGCTCATATGTCCGGGGACTACTGGGATGCGATCTAGGGTCAATTCTTTTTTTTTTTTTTTTTTTTTTTACTTTTCTTTTTAGGGAATTTAACCCTTTAAGAGGCATAATCGATACCTCTACACATTTTCTTTGGCATGCTTTACATTTTACTATACCATAGTATCATATTGCAAATTCTCATTTCATTTTCATATAATGCCATAATATTTGAAAGCCATGCTTTTATAATAAAATAACAATCACTACTTACATTACTATTTAAATAAATTCACCTACCTGAGGTCCTGAGGGTCCTGCCATTCTTTGGCCTCTTCCCCTTCCCCTTCCTCTTCTTCTCATTTCTTTCAATTACAAGGTGCTGTCAGAGTTTGCTTTCTTCACCCTTATGCAGCCTCTTCTATCTGTTCTTCTCGCTTGGACTTGCTTTTGGTTCCTCGTGCACGACTCCCCCTTTTTAACACGGAGGCTACCGGCGACCGCTGCACGGTTCAGAAATTCCCCTCGGATCAAGCGGACACTCGCATGCAACCCTCCTTTCTCGGCACGGAAAACGAGAAAGGGCTGCACCGCAAAAATTCCTTTTTCCCTTTGCTGTCCGCGGTTTCCCTGGCTCGGGATGCAAAAAGGAGAAGGGCTGCATAACAACCCGAAAATCCCAAAAATCCCGTAAAAACCTTTCTAAAAAAAAACTTTCCCTTCTACGGTTCGAGGAGAGAGAAAATGGCTCGGGAAAGAGAAAAGGGCTCAGAACTTACCCAGTTCCCCTCCTCGCTGAGCTCAGGACCTGAAATCGCCGCCGCCGGACTACTCCCTTCTTCCGATTTTTCGTCGGGACGGAGACTGCTGCGGGGAAAAAAAAACCCTCGATCCCTACTCCTCTTTTTCTCCGCTGCTTCGCATGGTTCGGCACGAAGGACTGCGCCGTCCTTAACCCTTTTTTTTCTCTCGGGGTCGGGGCGTACGGGCGCACGCGGCATCGTCGGATCGCCTCGCGTCTGACGCCCGTGTGTCCTTTCTTCTTTTCTTTTTTTTTTCAAGGATATTACAATCTCCCCTCCTTCAAGAAATTTCGTCTTGAAATTTTAAGAACAAATCTGGATACTGAGCTTTTATATCTGCCTCAATTTCCCAGGTTGCCTCAATATCAGTGCGGTTCTGCCATAATACTCGAACCATGGGAATCGCTTTATTTCTTAGCACTTTCTCTTTTCGATCTAGGATCAGAATTGGCTTTTCTTGATATGTCAGATCTGGCTGAATTTCGATACCTTCTGTATCATATCGAATAATATGCGCTGGTTCTGAAACATACTTCCTCAGGAGAGACGCATGAAACACATCATGCACTCCAGCCAACTGAATAGGTAAAGCAATTCTATATGCAACCTGTCCTATCCTTTCAGAAATTTGAAAAGGACCAATAAATTTGGGCTTCAATTTCCCTGCTTTACCAAATCTGAAAACTCCTTTCATAGGACTAACTTTGAGGAAAACATGATCTCCCTCTTGGAATTCAACATGTTTGTGCTTGCTTTCAAAAAATTTCCTCTGTCGATCTTGTGTAGTCCGTATTCTTTCTTTAATCAGTTTTACTTTTTCTGTGGCATCATCCACAAAATCAGGACCAATAAGCTGTCTTTCTCTACCTTCAAACCAGCATAGAGGAGATTGACATTTCCTGCCATACAGAGCTTCATAGGGAGCCATCCCAATGCTAGCCTGATAGCTGTTATTATATGCAAATTCCACTAAAGATAAGTGGCTCTCCCAATCTCCTCCAAAATCAAGAATACACAGTCTAAACAGATCTTCCAAAACTTTAATTACTCGTTCAGTCTGGCCATCTGTCTGTGGGTGGAAAGCTGTACTGAATTTCAACTGAGTACCAAAAGCTTGATGTACCTTTTTCCAGAAATGAGATGTAAACTTTGGATCTCTATCAGAAATAATCTCCTTAGGCACACCATGCAGCTTCATAATTTGTTTTAAATACAGCTGAGCTAGCCTTTCTGCTGAATAGGTGACTTTAATGGCCAAGAAATGCACACATTTAGTCAACCTATCAATTATTACCCACACACAATCATGACCTGCCTGTGATCTAGGCAAACCCACAACAAAATCCATTGATATACTTTCCCATTTCCACTCAGGAATGGGTAAAGGTTGCAGCAAACCACTAGGCTTCTGTTGTTCTCCTTTAACCTGCTGACAAATCAGACATTTTCTGACCCATTCTGCCACATCTCGCTTGAGACCAGGCCACCAAAAATTTTGTTTCAATTCTTGATACATTTTTGTGCCTCCAGGATGGATAGCATACTTTGAATTGTGAGCTTCACTAAGCAACAACTCTTTCAATTGGAGATGATCAGGAATACATAACCGGCCTTGAAATCTCAACACATCATCTTTATCTAGAGAAAAGTCAGATATCCAGCCATCCCTGATTTTCTGAATTAGTTTCTGACATTCTTCATCTTGCAACTGATCTTCTTTAATAGACTGTAGCCAATCAGGTCTGATAGACAACTGACCAAGCAATAAAACATTTCTCTGCAGTTCTTTCTCTAATAAAAGTCTATCAATTTCAAATATAGTCAGCTTCTCAACATCTTGGGATAAAATTGAGCTAACATAAGCTCTCCTTCTCAGGGCATCAGCAACCACATTAGCTTTTCCTGGATGATAGATTATTTTCAGCTCATAATCTTTGATGAATTCAAGCCACCTTCTCTGTCTCAGATTCAACTCTTTCTGATCAAAAATGTATTTCAAGCTTTTATGATCTGTCAATATTTCACATTTCACTCCATAGAGATAGTGCCTCCATATTTTCAAAGCAAAAACTATTGCTGCCAATTCCAGATCATGCACTGGATAATTTTTCTCATGAGGTTTCAGCTGTCTAGAAGCATAAGCTATCACTTTGCCATACTGCATTAACACACAACCGAAACCTTGCAATGATGCGTCACTGAAAACCTGATGCCTTCAATTCCTTCAGGCAATGTTAATACTGGAGCAGATGTCAACTTTTCTCTCAACTGCTGAAAACTTCTTTCACAAGATGCATTCCACTCAAGTTTCACAGCCTTCTGAGTCAATCTTGATATTGGTGTAGCGATTTCAGAAAAACCCTGCACAAATTTTTGATAATAACCTGCCAAACCCAGAAAACTTCTGACTTCAAATACATTTAAAGGTTGGGGCCAATTTACAATAGCTTCTATTTTCTGGGAATCTACAGAAATCCCTTCTGCGCTAATAACATGCCCCAAAAATGAAATCTTAGACAACCAGAATTCACATTTTGAGAATTTAGCATACAACTGATGCATCTGTAAAGTCTGTAATACTGTATGCAAGTGTCTTTCATGATCCTCGACATTTCTGGAATACACCAAAATATCATCTATAAACACCACAACAAACTGATCCAGATATTCTTTAAATACTCTGTTCATCAAATCCATAAATGCTGCAGGGGCATTGGTTAGGCCAAAAGGTAACACCAGGAATTCATAATGCCTATATCTAGTCCTGAAAGCAGTCTTAGATTGTCATCTTTCTTGATTTTCAACTGGTGATAACCAGACCTTAAATCAATTTTCGAAAATACTGCAGCACCCTGCAACTGATCAAATAAATCATCAATCCTCGGCAGTGGATAATGATTCTTGATAGTAATTTTATTCAACTCCCTGTAATCAATACACATCCTTAAACTGCCGTCTTTCTTTTTCACAAATAAAAGCAGTGCTCCCCATGGAGACACACTGGGTCTAATAAAACCCTTGTCAAGCAACTCGTGAATCTGGACTTTTACCTCTTGCAATTCAGCAGGGGCCATTCTATACGGTGCCTTGGAAACAGGTTCCACTCCTGACATCAACTGGATTTCAAATTCGATTTCTCTGTCTGGAGGTAAACCAGGAAACTCTTTTGGAAATACCTCGGGATACTCACAAACTACAGGAACATCCTGCAACTTCCCAAAATTCTGATCTGGTAGCAACACAGAAAGCAAAAATCCTTCATTTCCTTTCTGAAGCAATTTACAAGCTTTCAACACAGAAATGAAAGGAATTTTCCTTCCTTTCCCATAGTAAATTACTTCTTCTCCCAATTGGGTTTTCATCTGCACTCTCTTTTCCATACAATCAATTTTGACTTGATGTTTCACAAGCCAATCCATCCCCAAAATAATATCAAATTCACTTAGGGGTAAAATTATCAAGTCCACAGAGAAATCTGTTCCCTGAATTTCTATATTTCCATTTACACATTCTTTTGCTAAAATTTCTGAACCATCTGGTAATTTAACTAATAAAGCAGTTTTCATGATTTGTAATGGTAACAGCAAATGATCACACACATGCTGAGCTACAAATGAATGCGATGCTCCACAATAAAAAAGAACTGATACCGCAATATTTTTGAAAGATAAAATACCTGATATCACATCAGTAGAACGAGGAGCATCCTGCTGAGATATAGCATATACTCTCGGCTGTCCACTTTTGCCAGCTGGCTGACCTCTGCCTGTGCCACCCGATGCTGTGGTAGATGCTGTACCTCGACCTCTGCCAGTACCAGCTCTACCACCTCTAGTAAAACCAGTGGGTGATGAGGCCATCCCAGATGCCGCACTAGCCTGGGGACAATCTCTAGCTATATGCCCTGGCTCACCACAAGTAAAACATTTGATCTGGCCACCAGTCCGATACCAACAAATCCCTCTATGAAATTTTCCACATTCTGGACACTGAGGGGTCTTTCCAGTATCTGGATCGGTCCTGCTACTGCTAGCTACAGATCCTGATTTTCCAGTACCGAATCTCTTACCTCTGAACTTTTTGAATCCCTTTTTAAAAGATGTGGTCTCTCTGATGGCTAGGGGTTCTTCTCTTTTTCTTTCTGCATTTTTCTGCACTTCCAGCACCTGCAAGTTCTATTCTATCATTCTGGCATTTTCCACAAGTTCAAAGAAGTCAGCTGTTCTGAAAGAAATTAAAGCAGATTTGATTTCATGTTTCAATCCTTTTCTGAATACAAAACAACACTGCTCCTCAGAACCAAACATGTCAGGCACATGTCTCGCTAGAGTGCTGAATTTTCTTTCATACTCAGATACTGTAAGGGCACCCTGAACCAGAACAGAAAGATCTTCCCGCATTCTTTCTCGGGCAGATAAAGGGATGTAGCACATTTCAAAATCAGCTACAAATTCTGGCCATGAGATTTCTTTTGTTGGCCTGCTCCTGAACTTAATCCTGTGGCGTGATTCCCACCAGTCCACAGCCTCGTCATCAAGCACCAAAATAGCTAAAGGAACTCTTCTGTGCTCCGGGCAATCCATGCCCTCAAAGATTCTTGTCATCTGCTTAATCCATCTCTCTGCAACTAAGGGATCTGTTCCTCCAGCAAAGTGAGGGGGATGCATGTGATAGAATTGATTTACTGCCTTACCAATCATTAAGCTGTCATCCTCCCTTCTCATTTGTTGTTGCGAAGAAGATGAAGCAATTGGCATTTGAGCATTATCAGAGCCTTGCTCTCTTTCTTCATTGCCAATAGGAGGTACATTTGCTTCTCCTCCTCTAGATCCCTTTATTCAGCAAATTTGCACATATCAATTCTCAATAATTCAAAAATTTTCACAATTATATGTATGTGCTTTACTTAAAAACAGGTATGACATATACATGCTGTGCCAGTGTCCTCACTCAAATTCTTAATTCTTACAACCAGGCTCTGATACCACCCTGTCATGCCCCGCCTAAACTATCACTATAATCTACTGATAAAATCAGCTAATCAGAGCATAGCAGCATATAATTGAGGACACAACTGTAAAACTAGGCGAGGGTGATGCAAACAAAATAAAACTGTTACCTTTATAATCAACAGCAACTTCAATATATGCATACCTGTCACTTGGGAAATCCTGTACAAAATTTACAAAAAAACGAAATAACAGATACGTTTGTACAAAGTCCCATACCATCCTAAGCACCCTCTCTCTGTGAATCAGTGGCATGTCCTGTAATGTAAGTAGGGGAAATGAGCTTATAAAGCCCAGTAGGTGAATGCTATGGCTACAAGGATATAACATGATGAATATCAAACAACATGCTTTAACTCAAATGTAAATATGGCAAAGATAAATCTGAAATCAGCATGCAATGAATCAAGCAAAGTATGCAATTCATTTCTTCTTCTTTTCAATTCTTTTTTTTTCTTATTCATTTTTTTTTCTTTTCTTGCTGGGTCCCAGACTTTCCCCATGATCCACATCCCCCATCCCTATCATATCATATCACATCTCTATGGCATCTATCTCATCTAGAGACCATTGCCCGTAGGCATATCGTGGCTGGCCAAGCCTATCACGTCGGACCATCCCCGTATCTCAGCCCTGCACAAAGTGCTGGCCATATACGAGATGTCTCGATCTCATCATATCCCTCCGCACTCAGCCCTGCACAAAGTACTAGCAATGCGGGGGAGGTCTCTATGCCATCTCATCATGCGCAGCATCCTGTGCTGGTGCTCATATGTCCGGGGACTACTGGGATGCGATCTAGGGTCAATTCCTTTCTTTTTTTTTTTTTTTTTTTTTACTTTTCTTTTTAGGGAATTTAACCCTTTAAGAGGCATAATCGATACCTCTACACATTTTCTTTGGCATGCTTTACATTTTACTATACCATAGTATCATATTGCAAATTCTCATTTCATTTTCATATAATGCCATAATATTTGAAAGCCATGCTTTTATAATAAAATAACAATCACTACTTACATTACTATTTAAATAAATTCACCTACCTGAGGTCCTGAGGGTCCTGCCATTCTTTGGCCTCTTCCCCTTCCCCTTCCTCTTCTTCTCATTTCTTTCAATTACAAGGTGCTGTCAGAGTTTGCTTTCTTCACCCTTATGCAGCCTCTTCTATCTGTTCTTCTTGCTTGGACTTGCTTTTGGTTCCTCGTGCACGACTCCCCCTTTTTAACACGTAGGCTGCAGGCGACCGCTGCACGGTTCAGAAATTCCCCTCGGATCAAGCCGACACTCGCATGCAACCCTCCTTTCTCGGCACGGAAAACGAGAAAGGGCTGCACCGCAAAAATTCCTTTTTCCCTTTGCTGTCCGCGGTTTCCCTGGCTCGGGATGCAAAAAGGAGAAGGGCTGCATAACAACCCGAAAATCCCAAAAATCCCGTAAAAACCTTTCTAAAAAAAAACTTTCCCTTCTACGGTTCGAGGAGAGAGAAAATGGCTCGGGAAAGAGAAAAGGGCTCGGAACTTACCCGGTTCCCCTCCTCGTTGAGCTCGGGACCTGAAATCGCCGCCGCCGGACTACTCCCTTCTTCCGATTTTTCGTCGGGACGGAGACTGCTGCGGGGAAAAAAAAACCCTCGATCCCTACTCCTCTTTTTCTCCGCTGCTTCGCATGGTTCGGCACGAAGGACTGCGCCGTCCTTAACCCTTTTTTTTCTCTCGGGGTCGGGGCGTACGGGCGCACGCGGCATCGTCGGATCGCCTCGCGTCCGACGCCCGTGTGTCCTTTCTTCTTTTCTTTTTTTTTTCCAGGATATTACATGGACATTTTGAGAGGGAAAAAGGAATCACTTGCCACTCATAAACACCATCAAAAGTTTTAAAATTAGTTTTCTAGTCATGAACAAGGCAAATACTTATTTAATGATAACCATTATAAAGGTCATTTTTGAGAAGATGTTCTTACAAGAAATAAGATCTAATAAATACGCTAATAAAGGGAATAAAAATTAATATTTTATTATTATTTTTTTAATCGATCTATTATTAATACACATATACCATGAGGCATCTTTTTTAGATGTTAAAAGTGTAGGAACTACAATGGGATAAAGCTTTCCTGTAAGAAAGTTTTTCAAGTAGTTCATTAACATCTCACTTTAGTTTCACATGTTTAGAAGAATCTGTTTGATAACGAGGAAGATTTGCTAACTACGATTCAGGAATCTTGACAATGGCATGCTAGATCTCTCTTAACAAAGGTAACTCATTAAGAATCTCCCTAGGAGTAATGTCACTAAATTTAGATAAAAGGTAAAGTATCAAAGGTGGATGATATGTCTCCATCTTCGTTTTATTAACCTCTTTCATATACATGATGATGAATGAATTTGGATATGAAAATTCATTACATTAGCTCTTAAAACCTAGTTTATTAATTGTTATTATAAGTCTATGCATGCACAATCATCTCTCAATAAGGTAATTAAGGTTTTCTTCCTTTATGTTGTTGTTTTGTAGGTTGTATTTTAGTTTCAGTTTTATGAATTGCAAGCTTGTCTATAAGTTTTAGTGGCAATAATTTGATAGTTTTATCATTAAATTTGAATACTTTTGTATTCTCTTTATTATAATGAATGACATTCACATCATAAGTCCATGGTCTTACAAGTAAGATGTGTGGTATGTCCAAGGAGAGGACATCACGCCACACATTGCCTTCATAGCTACCCATTTTTAAGAGAATAAGTCATTAGATGTCCCAAGCAAGGAGGCTATGTTGACCTAACTCACCATATATGGCAAATGTACATATATTTTCATTACAAGTGCAAAAAATGCTAAAAACTTTTTTCCTCCTTCACAATAGTTTTAGACAATATTAGACACCTCATCACTCCTAAGAGTTCACTATCATCTGTCCCAAGTTCATCATTAGATAAAATTTGTTCATCTTGATGTTCTTTTAGTTAATGTTCAATAGATGAATCATCTTCTATGTATTAGAGTTTTTCTCTAATTGGCATTACATATGACAAGGCTTATAACATTTTAATTAAAATATGTCTTTTCCTATTCCTTTACAATTTTTAGGATAACTGTTTGAGGGGTAAGATGTGGAGCTTTTCGTATTATAAGAGTTTTCGTATGTTGTGCTAAATTTCATAGTGATATTATGAATGTGTGAAAAACTAAGAGAATAGTCATGTTAGTGGAGGATGTAGGCTTTTTGTCTTTCTACTAATTGGAAGAGTAAAAAGCATCTCTTAAAGTTTGTGGTTCATGAAGTTTCACTTTTTTGGTCTAATTTCAATGCATAATCTTATGATAAATTTATGTTCCAATTTCCATTAATTATAATTCCATTATATCTTACAAAAAAAAATCATCAAATTAATTCTACTAACCATTCACACCTAAAAAATCCTTACCACAAGGTTAATAATTTTCCAAGAAGTTTAATTTCATGATGCCTTAGGTAGTATTTTGTTCTTAACATTGCATTCATTTCTATCTAACTCAGTAACCTTCTACCTATTCATTTGTCTTTTACAAAAATGTTTGGTTAATAAATCTCTTCATTACCAACAAGTTTCATTTTTGCAAAAGTAAATTTTTTGTTGTCATTCATCATGTACCAATTGCAAAATCCTCTATTTATTGAGCCAATATAAGAATTTATTTGGGTCATGGATCCCACAAAACGTTAGTGCTACTATCTTAATCATTTTATTTTAAATTCTAAATTAGAATCATTGTGGTGTAGTTTATCATCGTGGCCCTTTTTAAGCATGTAATCATTATGTTGGCTGTTAACTTTTGTGTCATATGATATAGCATGGTGTGCTCTTCTAGGGGTACTTGGTTGCATTTTTAAGACTCAAACTTGAGTGGTAGGTTGAGAAATCGTCAGAGAAAGTTTGCTAAAGTTTTCAATATGAGACTTTTTTAATTTTTCAATCTTACGATTTGTGGCTTATTCTAATCCTTGTATTTGGTTAATTGTTTCAAATTTGGTAGGCATTATGCCATGTGAAGAGAAATATAGAAAAGAACAAAAAGAAGTTATGCAAAAGAAATTGAAATAATGTCAAAGGATAACACCAAAAAGAAATGTATTTGAAGAAAACAAAAAGATATTTTTTTAGATTCTTGTTTTTTAATATTAAGTTCACAAAAAAGTAATAAATTGGATTAAACTAAAGCATGTAAGCCATGGATTTGATGAAAAACAAAATGATATTTTTTTAGATTATTATTTTTCAATATTAAGGTCACAAGAAAGTAATAAATTGGATTAAACCAAAGCAAGTAAGCCACGGTACAAACAATATTTTTCTTTTTGGTCATTAATTCAAGGTTTCATGTAAGAATTAGCAGTCAATGGGAGGGTTAATGAAGTGTACCACTTCCTTAAAACTTTTGCATAATAGAAATAATGTTATGTTTAAAGGACAATGGATTGGTTTTACAAAATAGAGTTGCAATTATTTTGGTATCAAAATCAAATGTTTAAAGAAATATTGCAAGACATGCAAGTCCATTTTTTTAGAACTTCTAACCATATAAAGATCTATAATAAGAAAGGACAAGTTCCTATCTCTATTAGGGCTTAATGAATAGTGAAGTACAAGTAATCAAGCATTAATTTAATGACACTATTATGATCTTTTGCTTTTCTTCATGGTACTTTATTCTCCTATGAAAATGGTGAGGGTCTTTGATTTGATAGAAAAATAATGGAAACAGAGAGAAGAATGAGTCAACGAATGAAAAGTATGACAAAATGGCTAAAAAGAAGTGATGTATAATAACAAATTGTTATTTTTATATTAAATAAGTAGATATTGAAGCCAAAATATGTGAAATTGAAACAACCTAATATTAATAAATGAAAATGATGTAAGGGTTACCCAGGAAGAGATTTAAAGCTCTGTAGAAATATAAATAATTGAAAGAAAAAAATTTGAAAAAATGAGACAAATTGTATGAGAAAGTTTCACACAAAGATATTAATCAGATTGTGTGTAATATCCATTATTAGCAAATCTGAGATAAATAAAAATATCTCACAATGCATGCAAAGGCTTTACAAAATAAAATATTTTAAAATATAAAAATTAATATTTAATTTGATAGAGCCCATAGAAAATAACACACAATTTGTTTTCATCTCGATTAATTCTCATTTGGAGATATTGAAACTTTTAAAAATGAAATACCAAAGAAAATTATTATTTCAATATTAAGTTATAGATATTTAAACCAAAATGAAGTAAACTAAAACGATTAAAAATTATGAAGTCAAAGTAATTGAAAGGTCACACTAGAAAAGGTTTAGAGTTATATTGTAATATATATCCAAAGCAATGAGAAAATTATGAATAAATGAGATAAATTATATGAAAAAGTTGCATTCCAGGACACTAAAGAGATGAAGTGCAACAAACTCAATTTTTAAATATAGTATAAGTCAACATGACTCCAAAAGAAAGATGTTTATATCATCTTGATCACTCCACATCAAAATTCATATGAATAATTAAAAGAAAAGGCACAAATAAAAATAAATTTTTATTTTTTATTAAATAAATTTCTGTTGATGCTAAACAAGGTAAAGTGAAGTAATATAATACCACAAAATAAGAGTACTATAAATATCACATAAGAAGATTTGAATAGTTATTTAATAATACAACTAATTTAAAGAAGAAACTTTCAAGAAATAATAATTTTTTAATTACATAGAGTTTGTTAAGAAAAGTCTAACAATATTTGCTTTGTCTTGATTGGACCAAGTTTGGAATTACTACATACTCATCTATTAAATAAGCATAAATAATAAAGGGAATTATGTTAATATTACTTAAATATACATTAAACCTAAAAAGAAATAAATTAGAGCAACGTAATATATGCATAAAAAGGCAATGTAAATGTTAAATGACAAAAGATTTAGACATACAAAAAAATTAAAAAACAATGAACACAAAACATGAAAAAGAATGAGATAAATTATTTGTGAAAGTAGAATTGACATATACGAAGGAGATGGAGTGTAATTTAGTCATTCATCAAATTTAGTAAGAATCAAAATATGTTGCAAAGATTGCTAAAATAATGAAAAATTAAATATTCAAAAAAGGAAAACATTTAATTGGATATAGCTTATTTAGATGAGTTAAACAATGTTTGCCTCTTCTTGATTGGGTATTGTTTGGTATTAGTAAGAATTTTAAAAAATAAACATGAAAATAATAAATATTTCCTATAATAATAAGTAAATACATATTAAAATAGAAATGAAATTAATTAAATAAATGTAATATAACCAAATAAAAAACATGTAGAGGTAATTTTAGAGGAGAATTAACGTTTCCCAATATTATGTCAAAATTAAAACTAAACATTCATAAAAATGAGATAAATTATACTCGAAAGTTATAATCAAAGATAGTAAGGAGATTGAGGGTAGCATTCTCATTTGTCAAATCAGATATCAATCAAAATATCTTTCAAAATGTAACAAAATCTTTGAAAATAAATAGTTAATAATGTCAAATTTCAAATTTAAATGAGTAGAGCTGATTCAGAAAACCATAACGAAGTCTTTTCATATCCATTGAACGTTAGTTTAAATTACTAAAAATTACAAAAGCAAATATGTTTGATAAATTACATAAGAATGTTACATTCTAACAAATATAGATGATCTAACATAACATCCTCAACCTTTAAATCAAGAAAAAATAAGAACATATTATAGAACATGCCAAAATCATAGAAAGTTGAATATTTAAATAGTAAAGAAATGAACTTTTCATTAGAACTTCCTCGCAATTACTATGAATTATCGAAGCTAATAAGCATAAAAAAGAAAACAAATATGTTTTTATTTTTTTAATAAATATATATATAACATGAAATGAGTTAAATTAAAGCAATGTAATATAATTAAATCAATTTGATTTAAAGCCAACATGAGAGTAGATTTTTTGTTATATGGAGAAATAGAAAAATTAAAGCAAAAAATTTCAAAAAATTAGACTGAATGTGTGAGGATGTTACGTTCCATCTAATACGACATATAAAATCAAAGAAAATTTAAAACTTAAAATACTAAAACGATATTTAATGTTTTAGAGCTAATAAAGATGAGCTTGACGACATTTATCTTATCTCAATCGAACCTTATTTAAAATACAACAAATTACAAAAGTAAATAAGAATAAAAAATAATAGATTATTATTTTAATATTATGTAGATGTATATTATAGCTAAAACATGATAATTTTAAATAATGTAATATCGCCAAATCAATTCATTGAAAATGTAAGTTGAGAAAAGAATTATAGTTTAAGGGCAATATAACTAAATCAATGTAAAGAGATTAAAACAACGTGATAAATTGTATAAGAAAGTTTGATTCCAATATACTCTACATGAATCAAAATATCTAGTAATGTCTGTGGAACCATAACAAAAAATATTCAAAATAACAGAAATGAATATTTCATTGGATAAAGGTGGATATGTAAGTACAATGAAATTTGATTCATCTCGATAGCATGCCAATTTGAATTGTTTTGAATAACCAAAATAAATATGCAGATTAATATTAAATTGTTATTTTAATTTCAATTAAATAAATATAAAAAATTAGGTGAGATAAATTGAGGCCAAGTAATACGACCAAATAAAAGTGATACAAACCTAAAACTAGAGGCGAATTAGAGTATCATATTAGTATAACCGATTTATAGAAACATTGTTGTAGAAATTAGAGCAATTGTATTAGAAAGTTATATTCCAAGATACTAAGGAGATCAAATACATCATTATTTCTAGTCAAATAAGTCAGCAATCAAAATATCTCATAAAATATGCCAAAATCCTTTAAAATAAAATATTTGAAAATAAAAAGTGAATATTTAATTAGATAGAGATCATAGATACAAGTGTTGTGATATTTGTTTTGCCTTAATCAGATCTCATTTGTAATTACTATTAATTAACAAAAGAAATAGGCACAAAAATAATATTTGTTTTAATAAAAAGTAAATTAATATTAAAGTTGAATGAGGGAAATTAAAGCATTTGAATAAAACTCAATAAAAGTTACATAAAAGTCACATAAGAGAAGATATAAAGTTGCATAGTAATAAAAACAAACCCAAGTGAAAGATTTGAGGCAATGAGATAAATTTTATAAGCTTATTACATTGCAAGATATAAAGAAGACAAAGTGTACATGCTCAACCTAAAAAAATGGTATCATTCAAAATATCCTATAAAGCGATTAAGAAGTATGAAATAAAATATTATGAAATAAAGAAATTAATATCTAATTGGATACATCTCATTGAGACTAGGCCAATGACATTTGTTCCATCTTAATTGGACATTGTTTCAAATTACTACGAAGTACTGAAATAAGAAAACACTAATAATAACAAATTATTATTTCAATATTTAATAAAAGTATATAAAAGTAGAATTGAGACGAAATTTTCAAAAATAAAAAAAAATTAATATTTAAATGTATAGAGATCATTGAACGTGGTCCAACAATATTTCTTTCATTTCATTCAAACCTTATTTAGAATTATTGAGAAATTACCAAAGAAAATAAGAAAAAATATAAAAAAATATTATTTTAATATTAAGTAAACATATATTAAAGTTTGACTGAGATAAACAAAAGAAATGTAATATAGCAAGATCATATCAATTAACTGACTACCCAATATGAGATTTAGAGAGTAATAATAATATAACCAAATCAAAGCATAATGACTCATAAGATGAGAACAATTGTGTGGGATTGTCGCGTTCCATGATAATAAAAAGATGGAGTGTAACATCCTTGATCACCAAATAAGTTAAGAATCAAAAATGCCCCACAAAGCTTACGAAAAACAATAAAAAAATAAATATTTAAAAATATTAAAAATATAACATTATAAAGAACATAAAGATGTATTTAACAACATTTGTTTTGCATAAAGCAGTCCTCATTTTGAATTACTTTTAGTTATCAACATAAATAAGCATAGATTACAACAAAGTATTATTTTAATATTAGGTGAATATATTATAGCTAAAATGAGATAAAGTAAAGCAATGTAATTTAATAAAATCAAAGAAATGTTGAGCCAACATAGGATAAGAATTAGAGTTGGTATTAATATAATCAAATCAATGAAAAAAATTTGAGCAAATAAGACGAATTGTATAAAAATATTTCATTCCAAGATATTGAGAAGATTAAGTGTTGCATTGACGATCATAAAATCATCTACAAATTGAAATGTCCCATAAAATGTGCCAAAAGCCCTTATAAATAAGAAACTTAAAAATATATAAATGAGTATATAATACATTTGTCGACAACAATTCAATGATGTTTGTTCTTCTTAATTAGACCTAATTTAGAATTATTTTTAATTATAATGCAAATAAGCATAAATAATAATAAATTATTATTTTAACTTTAAACACATATATATTAACAAAAATTGAGATAAATTGATGAAATGCAATATTAGTAAATCAAAGTCAATTAAAACTTATAGATATTGACATTTAGAGTTACACACTAATATAAAAAAATTCAATAAAAACGTTTTATGAAATGACAAAATTTACAAGAACATTACATTCCAAGATACAATGGAGTTCGAGACTAACATTCTCGATCATCAAACAAGGTACTAATTAAAATATCACAACAACTATTAAAATACTCTAGAAATAAAAAATTGAAAAGTATAGAAATAAAAGTTTTTTGATATGGCTCACTAAGATTAATAAAATGTAATTTCCTTTTTCTTTATAAGACTTCATTTGGAATTATCGTGAATTAAAAAATTTTAATAAGAAGAAATAGTCAATATTTATTTTAATAATAAGTAAATATACATTTAACCTGATGTGAGATAAATGATAGAAATATATCATAACCAAATCAATGCAATGTTAAGTTGAAGAGATTAGTGATTTTAACTTATGTAAAATTAGACAATAGTAAAATAAAAGAATTAAACAAATAAGAAAAATTTTATGGGAAAGAAGCATTTCAAGAAAATAAAAAGGTTAATGTAACATCCTTGATATTCAAATAAGGTATGAATTAAAATGTCTAGTAAAACATGCAAATGCCTATGAAAATTAAACATTAAAAAATAAAAATAAATGATTATTTAATTTCATAAATGTCCTCAATATTAGACCAATGATGTTTGTTATTTTTTTTAGAGTTAGTTTAGAATTATTATGAAATCCAATAGTAAATATGCATAAATAATGCTAAGTTATTTTCAAATATTAAATAAATATATATTAAACCTAAAAGAGACAAATTAAAGTAATAAAACATAACCAAATCAAAGCAAAATAAATATCATGATGAGCAACTCTTGTGTTACATAGTAGCATGACCAACTTATGGAAAATTTTGCAAAGGTAAGATAAATGTTTAGATAAAAGTGTATTCCAATATAATAATGACATCAAATGTAATATCTACTACCATAAAATTTAGGAGAAATCAAAATATCACCTAAAATATATAAAAACCTATGAAAAAATAAAAACATAAAAAAATATTTAATTGAAATAGCTCATTGAGATCTGTCTAATTATGTGACTTTCATCACAATCAAATCTCATTAAAATTTTCTATGTCACCAAAGTAAATAAGCATAATTATAATAATTTTTTAATATTAAATAAATATATATTAAGAGTAAAATGAGATAAATTGAGAAATATAATATCTACAAATCGAGCAAATGTGAAGGTCACACGAGAGGAGATGTAGAGTTATATATTAAAATAACTATATCAAATTAAAAAATTGAAAAATGGGATATATTACTTAGGAAAATTGCATTCATAGTTGATGAAGAGATTGAGTGTAAAAGATATAAAAATGAAAACTTTATTTCTATAGAAATCATTGACGTGGATCCATTATGTTTGTTTTGTCTATATCACACCTTATTCAGAATAACAACTACAAAATTAAATAATCATAAATATTTATACTATAGAGATCATTGAATGAATGTAACATTACAAAATAAAAGTCATGCATATATCACATGAAAAGTGATTTAGAGTCACATGTTTATTAAACAAATCAAATAAAAACTTTTCAGGAAATGAGTTTAATTAATTAAGTGGAAAATTTACATTATAAGATACTAAAGAGATTGTGTGTAACATCCATGATATTCAATGAGGTATGAATCAAAATGTCTCATAAAGAATGTAAAAATCATAAAAAACAAAATATTTATAAATATTTGAAATAAATATTTTATTGGATAAAGCTTATCAACAAGACTCCAATGATGCTTGTTTCATCTCAATCATACCTTTTCTAAAATTACTAAGAATTTCAAAACTAAATTAGCATAAATATTAACAAATTACTATTTCAATATTAAGTAAATATATACAAAAAAACAAAATGAGATAAATTGAAATAACTTCAAAAAAACTAAATCAAGGAATTATAAATATCTAATAAGAGGAGAATTGGAGTTTCAAAATAATATACCTAACTCAAAGCAAAAAGTTTGAAGAAATGAGTTATATTGTATCACAAAGCTTTAATTTCAAGATGCTGAGGAGACAAAGAGTGAAATTGTCAGTAATCAAATAATGTATGAATCTAAATGTCTAGCAATGCATTTGAATGCTAGAGATAATAAAAAAATGAAAATATTAATAAATATTTACTAAATTGGATAAAACACATTAAGTTGAGTGTAATCACATTTGTTTCTCTTTGTTTGAATTTCATTTGGTATTAATTAAAATTATGATAGAAAATAAGTACAAATAATTAGTTTAATATTAAGTAAATATATACTAAACCTTAATTAAGAAACATTGAAGCAGTGTAACATACAAAAATTAATCTGACATAAACTTTGCATGAGAGGTGTAATAGACTTTGACTATAATACAACTATA
The DNA here is from genome assembly GCA_023846275.1 of Vanilla planifolia. Lineage (NCBI taxonomy): Eukaryota > Viridiplantae > Streptophyta > Magnoliopsida > Asparagales > Orchidaceae > Vanilla > Vanilla planifolia. Next base: position 298,443 of record JAIUJO010000362.1, read on the forward strand.
TCAAAAAAACATTTGAAAAAATTAGTTAAATTTCAAGGAAAAGTTACATCCCAAGAGATTAAGAAGATCAAGCTTCCTTGATTATCAAATCAGGTAAGATTAAAACTCCTTGATAAAGCATTTAAAAATATAAATACAAAGATTGATATATTTTGAAATTACTATGAATTAAAAACTAAGTCAGCATAAATAATGCAAAAAAAAATTTTAAATATTAATTAAATAAATATTGAAGTTAAAATGTGATAAATTAAAGTAATGAAATTTAACCAAATAATACTAATGTAATGGTCAAATCAGTGTAGATTTAGACTTACATACTAGTATAGGAAAATTAAACCATAAAATTTAAGGAAATGACTCCAATTTTTTGAGAAAGTTTCATTCAAAAGATTGAAAAATATCGACTGTAACATCGTCCTACATGAAAAAAGTATGAATAAAAATTTCTCATAAAATAATCTAAAATCATAGAAATTATAAACAATTAACAATATAAAAATGAATATTAAAATTGATGGATCTCATCAAGATAAGTCTAACAAATCATGTTTTGGCTCAATCAAACATCGTTTATAATTGTTGTTAATTCTCAAAAGAAATAGGACCAATGATAAGAATTATTATATTAATATAAAGTAAATATATATCAAGGTATAAATAAGAAAAATTGAAGTAATGTAAAAAAAAACAAAATCAAAGCATTATAAAGGACAAATGAGATAAGATTTAGAATCACATATCAATATAACAAAATTAAAAAGAAAATTAGAGCAAATAAGATAAATTATTTGAGAAAGTTACATTTGAAGATACCAAGGAGATCATGAGTAAGAGTTATATGATAAGAGAATTAGAGTTTTCCAAAGCTAAAAACAAATCAAATAGAAAAACTTGAAATGCAATAACCTAAATGAGATAGTTATATCAAGATACTAGGGAGATCAAGTGTGGCATTGTATATTGTAAAACAAGGTAAGGATCACAACAAGTCAAAATGTGTATCGAAACAATAGAAAATAAATTAAATAAAATTTTTAATTATGCATTTATTTGGAAAGAGATCATCTAGATGACTACAATAATGTTTATTTCATCTAGATTGGACATAATTTTAAATAACAATGAAATACTAAAAAACATAAGCATAAATAATATAAAATTATTATTTTAATATTCAGTAAAAATATATACATATATATATACCAATTAAAATATTTCAAGAAATATTATTTGCCAAAATTAAGGCAATGTCATAATAACAAATGCAGAGATATTGATTTTTATGTTTACATAACGAAATCAAAGCGAAACAACTAAAACATTAGATAACATGTAGAGGAAATTTGTATTCGTAGAAATAAGGAGATTGAGTGTAAGACTCTTGATCATCAAATCAAATATGAATCAAACTTTCTCATAAAAATAAGATAAAATAACAAAAGTTATTTAAAATTATATTAATAAATTTTTATTTGGATAGAGCACATCAAGTTGACTTCCACAACGTTTCTTTCATCTAAAAATGATGTTGTTTAAAATAACTATGAATTAATAGTTTAAATAATCAATTATTATATTAAATGATTATTTCAATATTAATTAAATATAAATTAAAGTTAAAATTTGATAAAATGAAGCAATCTAAAATCAATTAAACTTATTTATAGTTACCATAAATTATCAACATCAAAATCCATAAGTAGTAATAAAAAAGTTTTTAATACTAAGTAAATGTATGTTAATGATTGAATGACATAAATTGAAGCAATGTGATATAGTTAAATTAAAGCAAAGTAAATATCACATAAGTGGATAATTAGAGTTTCATTTAATTATAATAAAATAAAATTGAAAATGTTGAACATATGACATTCTTGTCTTGGAAATTTGCACTCTAAGATATTAAGGAGGTTGAGTACAACATCCTCAATTAATTACATAGGTATGAAAAATGCCTCATAAAGTGTGCCAAAGCCTTAGTAAATTAAAATTTTTAAAAATATAAGATTGATTATTTTATTTGATTGAGCTTATCAAGATGCATCTAGTGATATTTGTTTTGACTTGATTAGATTAGATTTGTAATTATGTATAATTATTGAAGTAAATAAACTCAAAAAATCTTAACTTAATATTTCAATATTATGAAAATATATACTAGTGCTAAAATGTGTTAAATTAAAGCAATGTAATATAACACAAAAAGATTAATTAATTACCTATTTAATTTTAAATAACTATACACTAAATCTAAAATATGATACATTGAACAATTATATTATAACAAAATCATATGAGGAGATTTAGAGTTGGATAGTAATATAAAAAAATCAAATGCAAAACTTTAGAGAAATGACATAAATTGTATCAGAAAGTTGCTTTCCAAGATAATTAATATATTGATTGCAACATCCTTTATCATCAAAAAGGGTATAAATGGAAAATAATTATAAGAGTAACTAAATCATAGAAAATATAATATTTCTAATTATAAAAAATAAATATGCAATTAAGGTCATCTAGATGAATCTAATAATATTTGTTTCATCTTGATTGAACATCTATTGAAATTATTAAAAATTAATAAAGAAAATAAACACATAATAAAAAATATATTATTCTTCAACAAATCAAATATATATAAAAGTTTAAATGAGACATATTCAACAAATATAGCACTAAAGCATTGCAAAGGTTAGACAATATGAGATTTAGTGTTTTGCAGCAATATAGTCAATTAAAAATGAAAAATTTAAAAAATTGAAACGAAGTTGATAAGAAAGTTCCTTTCCAAATTACTAAGAAGATTAAGTTAGGAAACCTGAATAGTAAAATAATGGCAAGTTAAAATATTGCAAAATATCAAAAACTAAAAAAGTAATGTTTCGAAAAATGTATAAATAAAAAATCAATTTGATAAAGCTTATTGAGTTGAGTCCAATGCAATTATTTCATCTATATTTGAGCCTCAGTAGAACTGCTATGGATTAGCAAAGTGAGAAAAATAAATAATAATAAATCATTTTTTAATATTAATAAAACAAATTTTAATGTTAAAATGAAATAAGTTATAAAAATGTTATATATCCAAATAAATATTCATAATGGTTACATGATGAGGTATTTATAACTAAATAATAACATAACTAAATTAATGGAAAACATTTTAAGAAGTGATGTAAATTGTGTGAGAAAGTTGCATTCCAAGATAATGCATAAAATATTTAAACATACAAAAACAAAATAATTAATTATATGTTGATCATGACGGTAAGCCTAATAACATTTGTTCCTCTTGATCTAAACTCATTTTGAATGCCCTCAAATTAAAAAAGAAAATAAGCATACAAAATAATAAAATTTTCTATTAATATGAAGTAATTATATATATTAAATTTTAAAAGTGATAAATTGAAGTAATGTAATACAACAAAATCAAGACAATTTACTGGTCTCTGAAGAGTTGAATTAGTGTTGCACAACAATATAAAGTAATCAAAGCAAAAAATTGAGAAAATATAATAAACTTTATCAAAAGATTTTATTCTATTATACTAAGAAGATCAAGGGTAACACCCTCCATCATCAAATTACGTATGAATCAAAATGACTCTTAAAGTATGCCAAAAAATAAACTATTTTAAAATTACAAAAATTAATATTTAATTAGATTATGCTTATGGAGATGAGTCTAATGACATTTTTGCTATATGAATTTTACATCATATGAATATACGTTGAATTACAAAATTCAATAGCCATAAAATAGTAAATTTTATTTTTTTACATTAAAAAATTATATTAAAGCTTAAATTAGATTAATTATAGCTATGCAATATAACTAAATGAATTCTAAATAAGTTTCATACTATATGCAGATTTAGAGCACATAGCGATACAACCAAATAAAAAATATTTTAAGAAATTAGATAAATTACATGGGAAAGTAGAATTCAAAGATACTTAGGAAATATATTTTAAGAAATTAAATAAATTAGATGTTCATCAAATAAGGTACATGGCCATCAATGACCATAAGAAATAAAACATTTATTTGGTAGTGGTAATTAAGTTGAGTCCAACAATCTTTCTTTCAAGTTGATCAACTTTTATTTAGAATTACTACCAATTGGAATATTAAACAAGAAAAAATTATAATAAATAATTATTTGAGCCATAAGTAAATATATATTAAAGATGAAATGAGATAAATTGAAACAATGTAATTTCATGAAATCAATGTATTGTAAAGCTCACATGAATGGAAATTTAGATCTACATATTAATAAGAAAAAAATAAAAGAAAAAATTGAGAAAATGGGCTAAATTGTATGAAAAGTTGCATTCAAAAACACAAAGGGGATCGATTGAAAACAATTTGATAAACAAATCACGCATTAATCAAAATTTTTATCAAAGTGTGCTAACAGATTAGAAAACAAAATATTTAAAATTTAAAATTAAATATTTAAATCACTAAAGTTTTAATAGATAAGGCCAACAATGTTTCTTCTATTAGATCAAACATTGTTTCGATTTTTTATGAATTGCTAATCTAAATAAGCATAATTAAAAATAAGTTATTATATTCATATTAAGCAAATACTTATTAAAGCACAAACTAGCCAAATTAAAGCAATGTATATAGCTAAATAATTACAAAGTAAAGCTCAAATGAAAGGAGATTTAGAGTTACATAGTAATAACTAAATTAAAGAGAAAAAGTTGAAAAATGACATCAATTATATTAGAATATTGCTTTTTAAGTTACTAAAAAGAAATTACTCATAAACTATGTTAAAACCTTAGAAAAACAAAACATTTAGAAATATATAAATGATTATTAAATTTGATAAAGGTTTTAAAGTCGAGTCAAATCTTTATTTCATCTTAACTAGACCAAATTTTGAATTTCTCCAAATTACAAAATTAAATAAGAATAAATAATAAGTTATTTTTTCAATATTAAGAAAATATATATTAAAAAAAAGAGATAAATTGAAGAAAGGAAAAAATCACAAAAGGGGATATTTAGAGTTATAAAAAATATAACCAAATAAAAAAAATTAAAATTTGAAGAAATAAAATAAATGGTACTTGCAAGTTTCATTCCATGATTTTGAGGACGTAGTATATAACATTTAGAAAAGTTAAATTAATAGAAAATTGACATATCTCATAAAGAATTTTAAAATTAAAGAAATTTTTTTAAAAAATATAGATATTTAGTTTTATAAAACTCATAAAATCAAGTCTAATGATGCTTGTTTCATCTTAGTTAGACCTTATTTATAATTACTATGAATTATTAAAGTAATTGATATGGATAATATTAAATAATTACTTTTACATTATATAAATATGTACCAAAAGTTAATTAAGTAATATAATACAATCAAATCAAAATGATGAAGGGGTCACACTAAAGTAGAGTTAGAGTTTATTACAATATAAAAAAAGAAAAGAGAAATACTTAATGACTTTAGGTAAATTATAAGTGAAGGTTGTTTTACAAGATGCAAATGTTAACTTTGATATCGTCAACCATCAAATAGAGTACTAATTAAAATTTCTTTTAAAAGGTGCTAGAACTCAAAAAAATAAAATATATAAAAATATAAAATTGAACCTTTAATTGTGTAGATCTCTTCAGAATAAGTCAAAGACATTTTTTTTCTCTCACTAGACCTTTGTTAGCATTATTATCAATCACCAATGTAAATGAGATTAAATAGTAAGAAACATTTTTTCAATATAAAGTACATATATGTTAAAATTGAGATAAGATAAATTTCAACATGTTATGTAATAAAATCTTAGATAGAACTCATTAAGAAAAGTGTAATGACATTTCTTTCATCTCAATTAAACCTTCATTGGAATTACTTTACATAATAAAAGTAACCCTGAATAATAGTAAATTATTTTCTTAACACTAAGTAAAAAAATATTTAAGTTGAAATAAGTTAGATTATAAAAATATAATATAAGAAATCAAAGAAATGTAAAGGTGACATAAGAGAACACTTAGAATTATATACAAGTGTATGAAGGTTAAGATGAAAAATTAGAAGAAATGAGATAACTTTTATAGGAAAACTACATTCTAATGTACTAATATGATCAAGTTTAACATCCTCAATCATCAAAATTTAGTAGAAATCAAATTGTGTCTAGTAAATGTTGCAACCATAGAAAATAAAATACTTAAAATATAAAAACTAATTTTTATTTTAATAATGCTGATTAAGAATTATTGAATGATAATTATTTCATCTTGTCAAGCAACACATTGAATTACTTCAAATTTCTAAAATAAATAAGAAAACATAATAAAAAGTTTTTATTTTAATGCTAATTAAACATATGTTAAAGTTAACTTTTGATAACTTTTGGCAATGTAATACTACCAAAACAAATCAATGTATTTATAATAAGAGATGACATTTAGAATTTCATTGTAATAGAACTAAGTAAGAGTGAAAAATATGTTGAAATGTGATAAAATGTATCGAAAAGATGCACTCAAAGATATTAAGGAGATCATGTATAATATCATCAACCATCACATAAGGTACAAAGCAAATAAAATGTCAAAGAAAGAAATTGAATTTCATAGTAATCTATCCAAAAGAAAGTGGAGCATTAGAATTAAATATGATAAATTGTATGTGAAATGTTTATTCAAAGATATTAAGAAGATAGAGTATAATATCTTATCTTACCAAACTAAAAAAAATTAAAATGTCCAACAAAGCTTTCCTAAGCCCAAGTCAAATAAAATATTTAAAAATATAAAAAAATGATTATTTAATGAGAAGAGCTTGTTGAGACAAGTCTAAAAGTTTATGTTTTATCTCAATCAAACAAAGTTTGAAATTTCTAGAATTTATCAAAATAAACGAATGTAATTAATGAGATATTATTATTTTAATAATGAGAAAATTTATACCATAATGGAAATGAGATAAAGTGAAAAATGTAACTTCACCAAAACAAAAAATATTTATAGAAATTAGATGATTTATTCTAGAAAGTTATAACCATACATGAGATTGAGAGTACTATCCTTAATTATTAATTCAAGTAAACATTTAACTAGTAAAGTAAGCCAAAAGAAAAGAAAATTAATATTTAAATCTATAAAAATAAATATTTAATCAGAGAGAGCTCATCAAGATAAGTGCAACGACATTTGTTTTGGTTTTATTGGAACAGTTCTAACATGAGAGTACATTTACAATTGCATAACAATATAACAAGACAAAAATAATTTAAAGAAGTGCGATAAATTGTAAAGAGAAGTAAAATTCAAAAATTCAAAAGAGATAGAGTGAAATATCCTTGATAGCAAAATAAGGTACAAATTAAAATGTCTAGTAAAGGGTGACAAAATGCATGGAAATAAAATATTTAAAATTATTAAAAAAAATTTAATTATTTACAACTCACAATTTGAATCCAATTATAATTGTCTAATCTCGATCGGCCATCTATTGGAATTACTAACAATTATAAAAATAAACTATAAATAGTAATAATATTTTATTATTTTAGTATTAAATAAATGTTGTTAAAGATTGAATGAGCAAACTAAAGAAATATACTATGAAAAGATTGAAGCAATGTAAACATCGTAAGAGATGAGATTTAGATTTATATTATAATATATCTAAATAAAAAATAAATATTTAAGGAAATTAAAAAAAATTACATAGGAGAGCTACATCCCAAATTACTAAGGAAATTAAGTGTAGCATCTCCAAGTAGTCATTGAGAAATGAAACAAAATATCTCATAAATTATTATAAAATTAAAGAAAATAAAATACCTTAAAATATATAAAAAAATTCATTTGCATAGTTATTGTCATGACTAGTCAAATGACTTTTGTTTTATCTAAACAAGAGCTCGATAAAATTTTCTATAAATCATAATAGCGAATAAGCATAAATAACAGTAAATTATATCATCTAATATTAGAAAATTAAATATTACATTTAAATAGAGATAAGTTGAAGAAAAGTATTATAAATAAACAAAAGTGATGTAAAGGTCACATTAAAATTGATTTATAGTGAAATTGTAATATAACCAAATCAAAGTGAAAATGTTTAAGTAACGAGATAAATTGCATAAAAAAGTTACAATTCAAATTACTGAGGAGATTGAATGTAACATCTATTGCTAAATTAAGTATAAATCAAAAAGTCTCATAAAATATAACAAAACTATATGAAACAAAATATTTAAAAATAAAAAAGAATAATTAATTAAATAGAGCTCTTTAATGTGGGTCCTTCGATGTTTCTTTCAACTCGATTGGAACTTGCTTATAATTACTATAAATTAATAAAAAAAAATAAGAATAAATCATAAACAATTTATTATTGTAATATAAAGTAAATATATGTTAAATTTGAAACAAGATAAATTGAAATAATTTAATACAAAAAATCAAAATGATGTAAAGGTCACATGATAGAAGATTTAGAGTTACATAGTAACATAACCAATCAAAAGAAAAAAAATTAATAAAATGAGATAAACTGTTTAGAAAAATTTCATTAAAAATACTAAAGTTGTTGCATGTATTATCCTTGGCCATCAATTTAGCTAAGAATCTACATGTCTCTGAAAGCACACCAAAACAAAAGAAAATAAAATTTTGAAAAATATAAAATAAAATACTTGGTTGGATCAAATTCGTGGAGACTAGTCAAATGACAATTCATTCACTTTAATTGGGCATCCTTTGGATTAGCTACGAATTACAAAAGAAGATAAATAATAATAAATTATAATTTTGATTCAATGTAAATATATATTAAACTTAAAATTAGATAAATTATAACTATGTAATATATCAAAAAAATTACAAAGTCAAGGTCACACAAGAGGAGACTTAGAGTTACATAATATGAAATCAAAGCAAAAACTTTGAAGAAATTAGAAAAATAATTTGGTAAAGTTGTATTTTAAGATACTGAAATGGTCAATTATAATTGTTTTGCTAATCAACTTAGTTGTGTCTCATGGAATCTTAAAACATATTAGAATAATAATAAATAAAATAATTAAGAAACTAAATTTAAATATCTAATTAGATAGTGCTTACTAAGATAAGTCTAATGACATTTGTTTTGTCCACATCAAAATAAATAATAATAAATTATTATTTTAATATTAAGTAAATGTTTAAAAGAAATATTTGGTAAGTATAAATAATGTAATACAACAAAATCCAAGTGATGTAAATATGCTTGGAACGAGATTTAAAGTAATATAATAATATGTAGAATCAAAGAAAAAAATTTGCAAAAAGGAGTTAAATTGTAGGAAAAGAACGTTCTCTAATGTTAAGAAAATGGAGTGAAAAAGGTTCGACCGTCAAATTAGATGTGAGACAAAAAAATCTTTTAAAGAGGGAAAAATAATAAAACTAAAATATTTAAAAATATAAAAAATGTATATTTTGTTGCATGGAGCTCGTGGATAGGAGGCCAAAGTCTTTTTTATATCGATTATACGTCAGTTGGATTTACTATGAATTACAAACATAAATAGTCATAAATAAAAATAAAATTTTCTTTTATTATTATGTTAATATATGTTTAACAGCATAGAGCTTATCCAGATAACAATAATGGCATTTTTTTCATCCCGATTAGACCTCTGTTATAATTACTATGAATTAATAAAGCTAAGAAGTATAAATAATAATAAATTATTATCTTAATATTTTTTAAAATGTGTAATAAAGTTGAAATAAGATAAAATTAAGCAATATAATATTATCAATTTTGTGTGAAGAGTGGTCACATGAGTGCAAAGTTGGAGTTTTATGTTAATATAAAAAACTAATAGTAAAAATTTTAATTAAATTAGATAAATTATAATTGAAGCTGTATTCCAATATACGATAGAGATTTAGTACAATATCCTTGATCATCAAATCAAGGTTAAAAAATATCTTGTATAGTGTGCAAAAATTATAATCATAATTTTTTTAAAATTTCAAAACTATAATATTTAATTAGAGATAGCTCATTAAAATAAGAGCAATGATACTTCATATAGTTCCATTAAACCTCCTTTGAAATTCCTTAACATACAAAAATAAATAAGTATAAATAATTATAAATTATTTTACATATAATAAATAAATATATTTTAAATCTAAAAATGTAATTATTTAATGTAATATAATATAACAAAATCAAAGTGATGTGAAGGTCACAAGGGAGGAGAGTTAAATTACCATAGCATTATCATCAAATAAGAGAAAACAATTTGAACAAATGAAATCAATTATTTAGAAAAGTTGTACTCCAAGATTTTAGGAAAATCTAGTGCCACATCCATGATAATCAAATTAGTTGCAAATTTAAATCCCTCATAAAGCATGCCAATCCATAAAAATTATAATATTTAAAAAATAAAAAATGAATATTTACTTGGTTAGAGCTCATGGTGATAAATCAAATGATGTATGTTTAAAGAAAATCAAACCTAATTTATAATTATTACAAATTATAACATTTACTATCTCCAATAATAACATGTTATTATTTTAAGACTATATAAATATTTGTTAAAGCTAAAATACGATGAATTAAAGAAAATTAATATAACCGAATATAAGAGATGTATAGGTTATAAAGATGAAATTTATGTTATAATATAAAATAACTAAATCAAAGAAAAAATTTAAAGAAATGAGATAAATTATAAGGCAAAGATGCGATCCAAGATATTATGAAAATCAAATGTAATATCCTTGATCATCAAATCAAGTACAAATCAAAATATTTTATAAAGCTCACAAAAAATATGCAAAAGAATTATTAAAATATAAAATTTAATATTTATTTTCATAGAAATTAGGAGAAGAGACTAACGAAATTTTATTCATATCGATTAGATCTTATTCAAAATTATTTTGAATTATTAAAATAAATAAACATAAATCAAAGGTAATTACTATTATAATTTTAAGTAAAAATATATTAAAGATAAAATGATGTACATTGATGCAACATAATATTAAGAAAGCAAAGTAATATAAAATCAGAGGAGTGGAGATTTTGTGTGATACAGTAATATAACCAAATCGATGCAAAAAGTTAAAAAAATTGAAAACATTTCGCACAAAATTGATCTTTTTGAGACAAGTCCAACAATGTTTTCTTTAAGACTATTGATCTTTCTTTAATTATTATTAATTAAAAAATTCAATAAGCATAAAGAATATTAAACTATTTTTGTAATATTAAGAAAATAAAATTTTTTTAGTAAAAATTAGATAAATTGAACAATTATAATATAACTAAATCAAAGCAATGGAATGCTCCCATGAGATTAAATTTCGAAATACAATGTAATATAACCAAATTATGGAAAAAATACGAAGAAATATGATAAATTATTTAATGCAATATCCTCATTCACAAAATTAATACAAATCAAAACACCTTGTACTTGGTGTTGAAAACCTAAGAAATAAAATATTCACAAAATAAAAAAGCTAATATTAAATTTAAAGTTGTTCATCAAAAAAAGTCCAATGATGTTTCTTTCATATTGATCAATCCTTAGTTAGAATTAATGCAAATTATCAAAGTAAATATGCATTAATAATAACACAGTAAAATTTTGATATTAAAGAAATATATATATAAAAAGCCAAAATGAGAAAAATTTGAGTAATGTAAGATAACTTAGTCAATGCAATGTAAAGGTCATATGAGATGAGAATTATAATAACATAAAATTATAAAATTAAAAAAAAGAAAAGTCAAGATAAATTATATTAGAAAGCTAATTCTAAGGTACTAAAAAGACTGGGTGTAACATTGTAAATCATGTAATTGTTAGCATTAGCGATCATCAAATTTTCTACAAATATGGATGACTCATAAAGTTTCAAAAACCCTAAAATTAATATATTTAAAAATATAAAAATGAATATTTAGTTTTGCAGGGCTTGATGATATTTGAGTAATGACCTTTGTTTTATTCTAATCAAACCTCATTTGGATTTATCAGGAATTACAAAAACATAAAGATAAATAACAATAAATAATTAGTGTTTTTTAAGTAATCATATATAAAAGCATATATTACATAATTTAAAACAATGAAATTTAATAAAAGTAAAGCAAAGAAAGAGTCACGTGATAGGGGATTAAGAGTTCAATAGTATAATAGGCAAATTAATGTGAACAACTTGAAAAAATTAGATAAATTGTATGGAAAAAGTTGTTTTACAAGATAGTAAAGATGTTAAGTGTAAATTCCATGACCTCCAATTATGTAAGAAATACAAGTTCTCATAAAATGTAACAAAAGCATTAAAAAAAGAAATTTGAAATGCGAAGATGTATATTTAATTTGCAAAAACTCATAAAGACAAGTCCAAGGAAATTATCTTATTCTTCATTAGGTATCGATTCGAATTACTACAAATAAATAAATAAAATAAAATAACACTAAATTTTTATCTTAATATTAAGTAGACATAAATCAAAGTTAAAATAAGATAAATTAAAGCAATGTAATATAACCAAATGAAAGTAATATAAGGATACAAAAGAAGAGATTTAGTTAGTCTTATTTAAATGACCAAATGAAAGAAAAACATTTGAAGAAATTAGATAAAGTATATGAGAAAATTATATTTAAAGATATTAATTGGAATGAGTGTAACATCAACGATCATCAAATTAGGCACAAATTAAATTTTTTTAGCATGAACTCAAACATTTAAAATTATTATAATTAAAAATATAACATATAATATTTAATTACAAAAACTTTTTAAAATGAGTTCAAGGATCTTTCTTTCCTCTTAATTAGACCTTGTTTGGGGTTAATATTAATTAAATAGTAAATAAACTTAAATAATAATTTTTTTAATATTAAGTGGACGTATTAAGACTAAAATGTGATGAATTGAAATAATAAAATATAACCAATTAAATGAAAGCAGAGGTCACAAGGGATAAGAATAAGAGGTTCATTGAAATGTGGCTAAATCAACACCAAAAAATTTCTAAACACTACATTAATTACATGGAAATTTTGGGTTCCAAAATAATAAAGAGATTGAGTATAACACCATCGATGTCAAATTAGTCACAACTCAAACTGTCTCTCTAAGGATGCCAAAATCCTACAAATAAATTTTTTAGAATATTAACATGAATGTTTAATTTTATTTAGCTCATTAAGATGAGTGCAATAAAAATTATTTTATCTTAACTAGACATTAATTTTATGTAAATATATGTCAAATCTAAAAATAAAACAAATTGAAGCAATATAATATAACAAAATCAATGTGAAGTAATGCTCACACGAGTGGAGAGTTGAACATTCATAATAATATAAATAGCTCAAAGAAAAAAATTTGAATAAATGAGAAAAGTTGTACAAGGATGTTGCTTTCAAATATAATAAAAAAAATTTGTGTAGCATTCCTGATTAATAAATCAAGTTTGCATCAAACTGCCCCAATAAAGTTTGTTAAAGCCCATGTCAAATTGAATATTTAAAATACAAAAAAATAATTAGATAGTGCTTTTCAAAGTAAGTCCAATTGCCCTTTTTTATCTCAATCAATGCTCGTTTAGAAATACTATGAATTACAAAATTTAACATATAAAATAACAATAAATTAATTTTCTATATTGAGTAAATATATAATAAAGCTAAAATGAGTTAAATTGAATTAATGTTATGTGCCCAAATCTATATAATGAAAAGGTCACATAAATGGAGAATTGGAGCCTCATATTAATTAACCAATTCAAGGCAAAAACTTTGATAAAATGAGCTTCCTTTTGGGGAAAAGTTACATTCTAGTATTGAGATTGAGTTTGATATCCTCTATCATCAAATGAGGTATAATTCAAAGTTTTTAATATTGTGTGTTAGATCCTTTGAAACTTAAGATCTGAAATCATATAAAAAAGAATATTTAATTGGATAGAGCAGAACAACAATAATCCAGTAACATTGTCTTGATTAGGCATCATTTGGAGTTATTTAAAATTAAAAGAATAAATAAGCATAATATTAACTATCACTAGTTTTTTTTTAATAATAAATTAGAAGATTTTTTGGAAGCAATATGGATAGAGGTACTTTCTAATATTAAATGAATATATTTCAAAATGGAAATTAGTTGAACTAAATCAAAGTAATAGCTTAATTCATTTCATTATAATTATAATATACATTTACTTCATATTAAAGTGTTATTTTTTTCCTTTTTATGCTTATTTACTTTTGTTATCAACATTAATTCCCAATGAAGTATTATTAAGATGACAAACATCACTAACTTACCTCGAAAGGTTCTATGGCTTTGTTTTGATTTTTGAGACATTTCAATTTGTGCTTAGTTTCAACGAAGAAGTCACACTTGCTCTCTTTAGTCCCCTAAAATGTATCTTACATGTACAATTTATGATATATATTCAGATTATTTTTTTTAATTTGATTTATTACAAAGAAACTTTAATTATCCCCACATGTGTCCTTTACATTGGTTCAATTTATCTTGTTTTGACTTATTATATATTTAATTAATATTAAAATAGCAATTTATTATTTTTTATGCTCATTTACTTTACGAGCTTGAACTGATTACAAACAATATGAGCCATAGATGAAATAAGCATTATTATACTCTTTTAAATAAGTTATATGAAATTAAATATTCATTTTATATTTAATGATTATGTTATTTTCTATATATTTGGCATTTTGAATATTATGATTCAAATCCTATTTGATTTGATGGGTAATGGTGTTACTTTATATCTCCTTAGTATCTAAAAAAACGATTTTCATACAATTAAATTTATTTCTTCAAATTGTTTACTTTAAATTGGTTATATTATAATAAAAGTCTAATTCAAACCTTTTGTGACCTTTAAATTATTGTTATTTGATTTTGTTAAATTTCTTTAATTTACCTTATTTACTTTTTAATAAATAATCACATAACATTATATCGTGTGTCCTTCACATCTATTTGATTTTATTATCATACAATGCTTCAATTTATCTCATTTCACCTTTAATATATATTTAATTGATATTAAAATAATAATTTGTTATTATTTATGCTTTTTTGCTTGGGTTACTCTCTTAATTTCAAACAAGATTCGATCCAAATATAATAGATGTCAATTAGGTTTATCCAAAGTAGCTCTATCTAATTAAATATTTAATTTTATATTATTAGATTTTTAATCTTCAAAGCTTTTTGCACACCTTACAAGTCACTCTAATCAAAAGGTGTTCTTGGAATCAAAGATGTAACATTTTATCTCAGTAGTATCATCGAATTTAACTTTCATTGTTTAATTTGTTCTCATTTCTTTAAATGTTTCAATTTAACTTTGTTGTCTTACTATATAACTCTAAAACCAATCTTAAGTAACCTCTGAAAGTTTTTTATTTGATTAACTTAAATTACTTCAAGTTATCATAACTCAATTTTAATATATATATATATATATATATATATATATATATATATATATATATATATATATATATACACTAAATATTTCAAAAATAATTTAATATTTTGCCTTTACTTTGTTTGGTAATTCCCCACAACCCTAAGAAATGTCTCATTGAGATGAATTAAGAATAATTTAACTCCTCTAGATTATCTCTATCTGTATAGTTTTTAAATTTTTATGACTCTACCATGCTTCATGTGATATTTTAATTTATGCCTGATTTAATAATAAGCAATATTACTTGATATCTTAGTGGTATCTTGCAATAAACTTTTTTCAAATTATTTGCCCCTTTTTTTTCAAATCTATCACTTTGATTTGTTATCTTACCACGTCACTTGAATCTCTTATAGTGTGGCCTTTATATGGCTTTGATGGAGCCTTTTACATTAATTCAACTTATCTTTTATTAATTTTAATATATATTTATTTATTATTGGAATGATAATTTATTACTACTTCTAAATATTTACTTTTTTACCTTGTGCTAATTTCAATCAAGGCCCCATCAAGATAAAATAAACGTTGTTCACTTAACTCTGTGACCTTCATCCATTTCAATAATCTTATTTATATTTTAAAATAACTTGATGTTTAATGTTTTTGTAGGCTTTACGAGAAATTTTGATGCATACCAAATTTAAGGAAGGTTACACTCACCCCTTTTATATCTCACAAAGCAACTCTATTGCATAAGTTATCTCATTTTTCCACATCTTTTGCTTTTATTTTGTTATATCATTATGTAGCTCTGAAACACATCTTATATGAACTTTTTTACTTTTATTTGCTAATATTATATTGCTTCAATTCATCACATTTCAACTTTAATTTGTACTTAATATCTGAACATTTATTTATTATTCTTTATCCTCATTTGTTTTTATAATTCATAGTATTACAATTGAGGTCCAATTAAGAAAAAAAATTTGTTAGAATTGTCTTGATGAGTATTATCTAATTAAATATTTTTTTTTGTTTTTTAAATTTTTCTTTCTGTTGTTTTGGCATGCTTCATAAGTCATTTTAGTTTGTGCCATATTTGATGACTGAGGCTACTATACCTTATCCTTATTGTCTTTGTATGCAACATTCTATTTTATAATTTAACTCATTTCTTCAAATTTTGTTTCTTTGATTTGGTTTATGTAACTTTTAATCTCCTCACATATGATATTTACATCACTCTAAGTCTTTTATATTACATTTCATAAATTTATCTCTTTTAAGCTTTAATAAATATATCTTTAATATTAAAAAATATTTTTATTTGTTTATATTTATTTTTTTTAAAAGTTGCAATAATTGTAATTAGGCAAAATTTTGTGAAAGTTATAGTCATTTACCATTGTCTAAACACAATCTATCCAATTAAACAATCCTTTTTTGCACTTGTTCAGATATTAAATTTTACATATCTTAGGCATACTTTGTGAGACATTTCAATTTGAACCATATTTAATGATATATCTTATTGTAGAAATCTCCTTGGAATATTGGAAAGCAACATTTTTGTACAATTCATCAAATTTCATCAAATATTTTACATTCATTTGGTTATATTACTATGTAACTCTAAATCCCTTCTTGTGTAACCTTTGCAACGCTTTTATTTTACTATAATACTTTGATTTATTTTTTCTCATTTAAGTTTTAATGAATATCAACCTAATTTAAAAATAATAATTTAATATTATTTATGCTTATTTTTTTATCAAATCATAGTAGTTTCACATGTTACCCAATTAAGAAGAAATTAACATTGCCTGAACTGTGTCGTTGACCATTATTAACCTAAACATTCTTTTATCTATCTCGTAGTATTTTATTTTGTATGGTTTTTAAATTCCTTGGGAGAATTTTTTTAATCTTACCTTTTTTTATAATCAAAGTTATTGCATTAGATTCCTTTAGTATCTTCGAATGTAACATTCCTATAAATTTTATCTCATTTCAACAATTATTTTTTAAAATTTTTTTATATTACTATGTAACTCTAAATCTCATCACATGTGACTTTTATGCTTCTATTTTGGTTGTGTTATATTACTCCAATTTATCACTTTTCAATTTTAATTTATATTTACTTAATACTAAAATCATAATTTATTATTATTTATGCCTATTTAATATTGCAATTAACATTAATTTAGATTGAAGTGTTTTAAAGAAGCAACAAATGCTAGTGAACTGACATCGATAAGCTTTATGCAATTTAATATTAATTTGTACTTTTAAAAATTTTTTATTTTCTATAATTTTTGTATGTTTTGTATTCTATATTTGATAATGAATGATACTACAATTAATCTACATAGTAACTTTCATTTCAACATTCTAATATAATTTATTTGATTTCTATGAATGTTTTGCTTTGTTTTATTTATAATACTATGTAACTAAAATTCTCCTCTCCTGTGATTTTGATCATGCCTCATTGTTTTATATTGCATCATTTTATTTTATTAAATTTTAGATTTTTGTATATTTGCTAAATATTAAAATAATAACTTATTATTTTTATATTTATTTTCTTAGTAGTTTAAAATAATTCCAACTAAGTTTCAATTGCGTTGAAACAAATGTCATTTGGCTCGTCTCGACAAGTTTCCGACAATTAAATATTCAATTTTATACAATTTAAATATTTAATATTTTAGTGACTTGGAAAATTTTATGAGACATTTTTAATTTATACCCAATCTAATAATGAAGACTATTGCACTCCATCTCTTTAATATCTTGAAATGTAAAATTCCCAAAAAAATTTCTTAGTTCTTTCAATCTTCTTTAATTTAGATGTATTACAATGGAACTCTAACTATCCTCTCTTGTCACCTTTACTTCACTTAGCTTTAGTTATATTACATTTGCTCTATTGATTTCATTTTAGCTTCACTATCTATTTACTAAATTTTTCATGATTTTTTAACTTGTTAATTCATATTAACTCAAAAAGATGTCTGATTAAAACTAAACAAATGCCACTTGGCTCATCCTGAGAAAATCTCTCCAATTAAGTAATCAATTTGATATATTTTTATATTTTAATTTTAAGTGTTTGCATTGTTTTATGTGTAATTTTGATATGTACCTAGTTTAACTATCAATGATGTTACAATAGATTTTATTAGCACACTTTAATGGTACTTTCTTATACTAGTTATCACATTTTATTAAACTTTTTTGCTTTGATTTTGTTATATTACGGTGCAACTCAAAATCTTTTATTATTTTGTTAAATTGCCTTTACATTGATTTGACTTTGTATATTATATTCTTTCAACAATTCCTATTTCTTCTTTAATTTATGTTTACTAAAAATTTAAACAATAATTTTCTTTTATTTTTTTGCTTATTTAATTTGCTAATTTTGATTACTTTCAAAGAGGTGTAATCCAGATGAAATAAACTTCATTATGCATACCTCGATGAGCTTTATCCAATTAATTTTTTTTATAAATATTTTGATATTTTATTTTCTACTGTGTGGTATAAATCGTTCTACAATTTTTTTGATAGTGTGCTTTGACGAGTGAGGATCCTACAACCCTTTAATGACTTAGAATAATACTTTGCCATATAGTTTATGTAATTTATTCAAGCTTTTTGTTATGATTTAGTTATAATACTTTGTAATTATAAATCTCATCTCATGTGATCTATACATCACTTTTATTTAATTATATTACAATGCTTCAATTTAAATCATTTTAGCTCTAGATATCTTTAATTAAAGAAAAGATAATAGTTATTTATTTTTTTATTCCTATTTATATTGATAATTCATGGTAATTCCTAATGTGGTCTTATTAAGAGAAAACAAATGTTGTTGGAATTTCCTTAAAGAGATCTATGCAATTAAATATTTGTTTTACGATTTTAAATAATTTTCTATCTATGGCATTTTCATACTTCATGAGATATTTTTTTTCTTCATGATTGAATGGTCAAGAATATTATAGTAAATCTCCCTAATAATTTGTAATTCAAATTTAACTTAAAATATATCTAATTTGTAAGCTTTTTCAGTTTGATTTTGTTATATTACAACGAAACTCTAATTCTTCTCTCATGTGACCTTTACATTACATTGATTTGGTTGTATTAAATTTCTTTAATTTATCTCATTTCAACATTTTTATATATTTACTCATTTTTTGAATAATAATTTACTATAATTTATGCTTATTTATTCTTGTAACTTTTAGAAATTTCAAGCGAGATCGACTTGAGATAATACATACATCATTGCACTCATCTTGACATGCTCTAAATTATTTAATGTTCATTTCTAAATTTTTTAATATTTTATTTTTTATATATCTGGTATGTTTTATGAGACATTTGAATTCATAGCTAATTTTCTTATCTAGGATGTTATAGTTAGTTAGCTTTACAATTTTTTCAATTTGTACTTGATTTTGCTTTTGAGGAAGTTACCTTACATACTTTAGAATCTTGAAATGTTGTTTTCTTATACAACATATCTTATTTCTTCAACTTTTTCACTTTGATTTAGTTATATTACTATGCCACACAACATGTTCTCTAAGGTTGCTTTACATCATTTTTGTTTAATAATATTATAATTTATCTATTTGCCTCTTTTCAACTTTAATATATATTTACTTAATATTAAAAAATATTTTATTATTATTATTATTATCCATATTTACCTGAATAATTTGCACTATACGATCTTTAAAATAACTGACGTTACTCTCCAAACATAGCACATTTTCCTTCTCTTATAATCATACATGTATGATCAACGTCTATGGTAGCTGTTCTATCAAGTTTTACTTGATAGAACTCTCTACTTTTGATTATAATGTGCATGTACCCTAGTGTGATTATTAGCATGTTTTTTCCTATTCTCGACTTCATAATTTTATAGCAAATCACATCACCTTATGTGTGGTGGTCAAGCTTTACAGTTTCAATTCACTAAAAAATGTAACCAATGTTAATGATCATATAACTATTTTTCTTAAATGTTAACAAAGTTGTACTTGTATAAAAATGATTTACTATTTTAGCCTTTTCACACTTGCATCCCAAATGCTATTTCTATAAGATTATATTATACAATTGATTAAAATCATGATGTCCAAATTTTGTAATCAAGACTTTATACTAGTTTCTTAAATAATCACATCACACAATTTGACTTTCATATTGCATGACTCTGATGACACATAACAGCAATGGTCTAACTTTTTTACTTGAACTTTATAATCATTTAATCGAATAAATAAAATTGGAATAATGTACATTGGCTATAAATTTTATAGGTGTAGCAATATGGATGTGTTCTTATGTAATTAGAATGGCATCATTATATGCTCTTCTTGGATGTAGGTATAGACCATCTTTTTGAAAACATTTTGTGGTGAATAGATTTTCTAATTTTTTTGACAAGATGGAACCAACAATGCCAGTAGACTAGGATAAGCATCACATGGATGCTCGACATAAGGCAAGAAAAATAATGAAAAGTTTTGATTCATACAAAAATAAGGGATTTAGAAAGTTCGATGAAAGAAAAACAATGA
This sequence comes from Vanilla planifolia, assembly GCA_023846275.1. Classification (NCBI taxonomy): domain Eukaryota; kingdom Viridiplantae; phylum Streptophyta; class Magnoliopsida; order Asparagales; family Orchidaceae; genus Vanilla; species Vanilla planifolia. The sequence continues at coordinate 319,546 of JAIUJO010000362.1, forward strand.
AGAAATCTAAAGGAATTTATTAAGTTGACACTTTTCATACTAAACCTAATAGTTGCTGGAAATCAATCCATCTTTGGAAATAGGCCCAAACATGTTGAAAATATGATACAATGCACAAAAGTGCTGGTACATATTAAGAGAATTTCTAGTTTGGTTTTTCGAAGCCTAATCACAAGAAAGTAGATTTTTTACAGGATCAAAGAATGATTTGGGGAATTGGTGAGGCACAATGCACAAAAGGAGGATAGCATCTAATATACACACTCACTTAATAGTTTGCTATGGAGTCATCAATGTCATTACTTATATCATTTTATTCATTTATGTATGAAATTGCATAGGAGAAAGTTAGTGGTGATAAAGGCCAATTGCATTTTCCTTTGATGATGAGGTTGCCCTTTATGGAAATTCTATCTATTCTTTTATTCAGAGGTGATCATGCTGTTCTCAATCATTTTTAGATGAACTTATTTGATTATTCTTATCGAATTTAAAATCATGTTAGGCATGGAATTCATGACCCAAGGTGGTATGGTGATCAATTGCTAGGAGGCAAAGGTGCACATCAAGATGACAAATTTAGCTGACCTATAATTTTTAGTTAACTACTACATTATGATATCACCAACTGCTTACAATCAAGCTTTATTTTATAAAGGCTATATTGGTTGGCCAGAATTCATATTCAATTCCTTACTTATGACAAAAATGCTATAGAATACTCTTCCAGTAAGGGATTATCCCAACATTTTCTATAAGAATTTCTTGGCTTACCACTAGTTTGATTGTTAGAGTTTTCTATTGATTTGATGAATCGAGCCGCTCTTATTACAAAGGCATCATATTGATGTGATGAGTCCAACAATGTTTGTTTCATCTGTTTCAAACTTCATTTTAAATGACTATGATTTACCAAAGCAAATTAGTATAATTAATAATAAATTATTGTTTACATACTAGACAATTATATGTTTGAGCTAAAATTAGATTAATTAGTCTAATTCTATATAACCAAATTAAAGTAAATTGAAGGTCACAGGAGAGGAGAGTTAGATCTTTACCAAAATATATCAAAATCAAATACAAAAAGTTTAAATGAGGTAAATTTTTTGCTAAATTAACATTCTAAGATGCTAAAAAGATCGAGTGTAATATCCTCGATGATAAACTCAAGTACAAAATGAAATATCTAGTCAATGGTGCAAAGAAATGCAAAATAAAGTATTTCAAAATATAAAAATTAATATTTAATAAGATAAAGGTTATTTTGATGAGTCTAAAGATGTTTATTTCATGTCAATTAAACCTCATTTGGAATTATGATAACATAAAAAAAACAACCGTAACTAATATTCAATATTATTTCAATACAAAATAAATACATTTAAAACTTTAAATGATATAAAATAAGCACAAAAATATAAGAAAATCAAAGCATAGGTGAATTAGTGTTTTATAATAATATAAACATATCAATTAAAAATAGTTAAAGAAAAGTAATCAATTAGATGGAAAACTTTTATTCTGAATGCTAAGGATATTGACTATAACAACCTCGATATTTATATCAAGTGCAAATCAAATTTTCTTATAAAATGCACCAAAATACAAGAAAATAAAAAAGTTGGAAATATTAAAATAAATAATTAATTAGATAGATTTCATTGAGGCATGTTAATGTTCTTTATTTTACCTCCATCACTCCTCATTTTGAATTAATATAAATTTAAAAAATAACTAAACATAAATAACGATAAATTATTTCAATAATGTTAAGTAAATATATATTGAATCTAAACAGAGATAAATTTAAGCAATATATTGCAACCAAATCAAAAGAACTTTAATGCTAATACTAGAGGAGAATTAGAGTTTAAAAGCAATACAATCAAATCAAAGTAAAAACTTTAAGTTCTGTGATAAATTATATAGAAGCATTGCATTCCAAGATGCTATAAGGATCAACTGTAATCTTCTTAATCATCAAATCATTAAGATCACGAGTTGCATTCCAAATGAGGTTCGATTGAGACATAACCAACATCATTTAACATTTCTTAACAAAATTTTACAAATTAAAAAATAATTTTTATTTACAAATAAATTTTAGTGTTTTTTGATGCTTTTCGATCCATTATTTTTGTACATGATTTGAAGATCAGGGATATTACACATGATCACCTTTATATATTTGAATATGACTTTCCCATTCAATTTATCTTATTTCCTTAATTTTTTTTGCTTCCTTTTGGTTATATTTTGATGAAACTAGAATTCTTATTTATTGTGACTATAACATCCTTTCATTTGGCTATGTTACACTACTTCAATTTATCTTGCTTTAACTTTAATATATAGTTTCTTAGTACTAAAGAAATAATTTATTCTTCTTTATGCTTATCTACTTTTGTAATTTGTAGTTATTAAAATTGAGTTAAGATGTAGATGAAATAAACATTATTAGATAAATCTTGATTAGCTTTATCCAATTAAAAATTTATTTCTATATTTTAAAGTACTTTATTTACTAGAACTTTCGCATGCATAGTGAGACATTTCAATTTACGCCAAATTTGTGTAGAAGGGTAGTACACTTGATCTACACAAACTCTTTGCATGCAACTTTCTCAAAAACTTTATTTTATCTCAAAAATTGTTTTGTTTTAATTTTGTTATTTTCTTTGTATCACTAAATCTCTTCTCATTTGATAATTAAATCACTTCGATTTCCTTATACCACACTGTTAAATTTTATCTAAATTTAGCTTTAACATATATTTCCATAATATTAAAAAAATAATATTTTATTATTTATGCTTATTTATTTTATTAATTGATAGATATTCAAATCAAGATCAAATTGTAAGGAAACAAGCATCATTGAACACATCTTGATGAGCTCTATTAAATTAAACATTAATTTTTAAATATTTTAAAATTTTAATTTTCTCAGGTTTTATCATTCTTTTAAAAATATTTCAAACTTTTTTCAAGTTTTGAGATCATTAAAATTCACTTGATCTTCTTAGTATCTTGCAATTCATCTTTGTTTTGATAATTTATCTTTTTTTTTCAAATATTTTCCTTTGGTTTCTTTATATTACTATGAAACTCCATTTTCTATAACATTTATATCACTTAGATTTTGATACATTATATCACTTTAATTTATTTTATTTCTATTTTTAAAAATATTTTGTAATATTAAATTATATTTTTGATATTTATTCTTTTTAGTTTTCTAGTTAACTAAAATTCTTTATGAAATCTAACAGAGATGAGATAAATATTGTTCGAATTATCTCAATTAATAATGTCAAATTAAATTTTTTTATCTTACTAATATTTTACTATTGAGTTTTATCAACCTTTTTGTGTCATTTAAATTCACACATGACTTTGTAATCAGAATTGTTATGCTAATTGTCCTTAGTATCTAGTAATGAATTGTTACTATAGAAATTGTCATTTTTTGAATTGTTTTCTTTCATTTTATTTTTTTAATATGATTTACATTCATTTGATTTTGTTACACTATATTATTTCAATTTAACTTATTTTAAATTTAATATTTGTCAACTTATTACTAAAATAATCTTTTAATATTATTTATTTTGGTAATTTCTAGTAATTCTAAATGAGGTGTAATGTGAACAAAACACATGTCATTGGATTAGTTTTGATGAGTTCTATCAAACTATATATTCTTTTTCAAAAGATTTTTAATATTTTATTTCTTTTAATTTGTCATGTTTTGCAAGTCATTTAGACTTGTGCTTGATTTGATGGTCGATGATGTTATACTCGTTGTCCATATTTTAAGCAATGTGGTTTTAATACATTATTTTTCTCATTTCTTAAAATGTTTTTCCTCGATTTGGTTATATTATGATAAAAATATATATCTTCTCTCATGTCACCTTTATATCACTTTTATTTTGGTTATGATACATTATTTTAATTTACCTCTCCTTAGTTTTAATATATTATTTGTTAATTTTTTGTTAATAATTTATTATTATTTATTCTTTTTCTGTGTTCATAACAATTTGAAAAATGATTCAATGAGGATGAAAAGAAATATTTTTTTTATAATTTTAAATATTTTATTTAAAAAGGTTTTAACATGTTTTTTAGGATGACTTGATTTATACATTATTTTATGATAGAGTTTTCTACACTTGATCTCTTTAATGTCATGGAGTGTAACATTTTCTATTAATTCATCCTATTTCTTTAGGTTTTTTATTCCATTAAATTATATTATAATGTAAGTCCAAACCTCCCCTCTAATGACCTTTACATCACTTTGATTCGATTACAATAAATTATTTCAATTTTTCTCATTTTAGTGAAATTATTTTTTCAATATTAAAAATATTAGGTTATTATTATATATGATTTTTACTATGTAGGTTTAAAATTATTATAATGAAGTCTAAAATGAGATGAAAAATGCCATTTATGTTTTGTTGAAGAGCTTTATCTAGTTAAATAACATTTTTATATTTTTAAATAGTTTTTCTTTCATATGTTGGCTTGCTTTACATGGTGTTTCAATTCATACATGATTTAATGATTGAGGCTATTACATTAAATCCCATTAGTATTTTGGAATGTAACTATCAAACATAATTTGTCTCATTTCTTCAATTTTCTTGTTTTGATGTTTGTATTTCATTATAATTCTAAAACATTTGTTGCATGACACATATATGTCCACATTTTTGTTATATTACATTTCTTCAATTTAACTAATTTAACCTTTAATTCATATTAATTTAATATCTAATTAACATTATCTTATTATTTATAATTATTAGCTTTAGTAATTTTGAGTAATTCCAAAATATATCTAAAATGAATGTCATGGATTTGTATTATCAAGTTCTATATGATTAGATTTTCTTTTTATAATATTAAATTTTTTATTTTATATGGTATTTGCACTCTATATGAGATATTTATTCGAAATTGACTTATTGATTGAAGACGTTATGGTCGATCACCTCAATATCTTGGAATGTAACTTTCTTACACAATTTACCTTATTTGTTCAAATGTTTTTCTGTGATTTTGTTATATAATTATGAAACTCTAATCCTTCTCCTTTAAGGCCAATACATCATTTTGAATACATAATATTATGTTACCTCGATTCATCTAATTTCAAATTCAATATATCTTTTCATAATATTACAAAACTAATTTTTTTCATTAACTAGACCATTTAAATTTTACTATTTTGGAGAAATTCTAGATGTGCTCTGATTGAAAAAAAAAAAGGTCATTAAACTCATCCAAATGAGCTATACCAATTAAATATTAATTTTAATTATTTTAAATATATTATTTTTAAGGCTTTTGACATTCTTTGCAAGACAAATGGACTCATTCCATATTTGATGATCAAAGATGCAACGCTTCAACCCTTTAGTATCTAGGAATGTAATTTTTCATAACAAGTTATCTCATTTCTTCAACTTTTTTATTTTAATATACTCTTATGTAACTTAAAATTTTCTTTAAAATGACCTTTAAATTAGTATAATTTGTTACCATTATAGTTTTTAAACTTTTCTCATTTTAGCTTTAATATATGTTTTATTCAAATTAAATTGATAATTTAATACTAGTTTTGCTTATTTAATTTTGTAAATTGTATTTATTAAGAACAATGCCTAATCAAGGCAAAACAAATCTTTTTGGACAAATCACGATGCGTTATATCACATTAAGTAATAATTTTAAAATTTTTAAATATGTTTTAGTAGTTTTGCATGCTTTATTTGACATCTCAATTCGTACTTAACAATTGATAATGTCACACTTAATGTCCTTATTATCATTGATTAAAAATTTACCATACAGCTAGTGCCATTTCTAAAATACTTTCATTCTACTTTTTATGTATTACTATTGAAAAATATCTCTCCTCTAAGGTCAACTTAAAATCACTACAATTTCTTCATAATATATTGCAAAAATTTATTTCGTTTCATCTTTGTTAAAGTTTGTTTTTATTTTTTTGTAGTATCTATATGCAAGGTTAGAGTGAGATGATGAAAACTTTTGTTGGAATCATCTTGACTACAATTACCAAATTAGGTAATTTTTATAATATTTCTATTTTTTATTTTGTAAAGATTTGGCTTAGTTAATAACACATTTGAATTCATACTTGATTTGATGATGAAGAATATTATTCTTGATTTGAATTTTACGAGTCATTGATTATGTTATATTATATTATTTTTAATTTATTTTTTCTATTAACATTAATTTTTATAATTTCAAAATAATAATTTATTTTTTGGTTGTTTATTAAACTTGTTAATCCATAATAAAACAAAAAGAGTTCTGATTGAGAAAAAAAAACATTGTTGGACTCATCTAGATGAGTGCTATCAAATTAAATATTCAACTTTATAATTACTTTATTTTTCCATTTTTTTGGCATGTTTTAAGAGACATTTTGATTCGTACATTGTTATATAGTTGAGGATGTCACACTTAAACTCCTTAGTATTTAAGAATGCCATGTAGTTCGCCATATTTCTACAAATGTTTTGCATTAATTTTTTTATATTATTGTCAAGATCTCCTTCTCCTCAAGAGTGGGGTTTATGTCTCTATCATTTGCTTATATTTTAATGCTTTAGTTTCATCTCATTTTTCATTAATATATGATTTCTTATATTAAAATAATAATAAATTTTTATTTATTTTTATTTATTTAGAAAACACATAGTAATTTCAAACACTTTTGGCTGCAAAAAAATAGACATCATTGTACTTATTGTAATGAGCTCCAAACAAATGGGATATATTAAAGATGAAATAAATGTCATTGAAATTTTCTTGATGTGGTCAAGCCAATTAAATAATAATTTATATATTTTTAGAAATCTTATTTATAATTTTTTTTGCTTTTGGTGACATTTTGATTGATATTTGATTTTATGATCATGGATGTAACATTTGAATATCTTAGCATCTAAGGATGCAACTTTATAATAAATTTAATCCCATTTGTTAAAATTTTTACCTTAGGTTATCTTGTAATAACATAAAAATCTTAGTATTCATGTATGTTGTCTTTTTGGATATGCTTTTATTAGATTCCTTTGATTTATTTTATCTTAGCATCATCATATATTTACAGAATATTTAATTAATAATTTATTATTAGTGTTATTTTACTTTGATAATTTATAGTAATTATAAATAACCACTTATCAAGTTAAAATAAGCATCTTTTGACTCATCTTTTTGAGCTTTATCTAGTTTCATACTAATTTTTAAATTTCTAAATATTTTATTTTCCAAGGTATTTGCATGCATTAGTGCCATTTTAAGTATTACTAGATTTGATGATTAGATATATTGCATGCAATCTCATTAGTGTCTTGGAATGCAACTTTCATGTATAATTTATTTCAATATCTAAAATTTATTGCTTTAGTTTGGTTATACTACTATCTAACTCTAAACCTTATATCATTTGACTTGTACATTGCTTTGATTATGTTATGTTACATTGCTTCAATTTAGCTCATTTCAACATTATCGTTTATTTACATAATATTAAAATAAAAGTTACTGTTATTTATGCTTATTTTCATTATTAATTCATAGTAATTCTGAAGCTTGTTTGATTAAGATGACAAAGATGTCATTGGACTCATCTAAATAAGCTCTATATAATTAAATATACATTTTTTATACTTTTAGATATTTTATGTTCTAGGGTTTTTGCATGCTTTACAAGTAATTTTTATTTGTACATGATTTAGTGGTCGAGGAGGCTACACCTAATCTCCTTAATATTTTGGTATTAACCTATCCCACTAAATAAATATCATTTCTTTAAATATTTTGAATTGATTTGGTTAGATTACTACATAACACAAACTAATTTCATATGACCTTTACAATGATTTGATTTTGTTATATAATATTTCTTCAATTTATTTCATTTTTATACATGCACACACAAACATACACCCACACACACACAGACACACACACACACACATATATATATAATACATTATTAAAAAAATTATTTATTATTATTTGTTCTTATTTAATTCAATAATTCATTGTAGTTCTAAGTGGCATCTCATATTGGCAAAACAAACATCACTAGACTACTATAGAAAGTAATTTTTCATATAATTTATTCATTTTCTTCGTATGCCTCTCTTTGATTTGATTATATTACTATGTTACATGAAATCTCTCATTTTGTGGTGTTTACATCACTTTGATTCAATTACATTTCATTGTTTCAACTTATCTTATTTTGACATTAATGTATATTTATTTAAGTTTAAAAAACATTATTGTTAATTATGCATACTTTTGGTATTTTCGTAGTTACAAATGAGGTTTGATTGGGAAGAAACAAATATTATTGAACTCATCTTCATGACCTCTATCCATTAAATGAAAAAGTTTTATTTTTTAAAACAATTTATTTAAGAGTATTTCTATATGTTTTCAAAGACATTTTGATTTGTACCTAATTTAGTAATCAAGAATGTTGTGCTCAATTAATTTAGCATTTTCAAAAATAACTTCCATTATTGTTTTTCTCATTTGATTTGGCTATATTTCTTCTTAACTTTAATTCTACACTTGTATAACATTTGCATTTCATTTTATTGCATTACATTGTTTAAATTTGTGTCATGATAACTTTAAGTTATATTTAATTGATATTAAAATAATCATTTATTATTATTTAGGCTATTTTTTTGGAAATTCATAATAATTCCAAATTAAATCAAATCAAGATGAAACAAATTTATTTGTAATAATCCTAATGAGGACTACAAAGATAACATTTTTTTTATATTTTAAAATATTTAATTTTCAAGGTTTTTGGAACACTATATTAGACATTTTGATTTATGTCATATTTAAAGATTGAGCTGTTACACTCAATCTGCCAAGTATCTTGTAATGCAACTTTCTCATATGATTTTTGTCACTTCAAATTTTTCATTGTGATAAGGTTATACTAAAAAGTTACTCTAAATCTCCTCTCATCTAATAATTACATTATTTTTTATTTTGTTATACTATCTTTCTTAAATTTGTTACAGCTTTAATTTATATTTTCTTAATGTTTAGATAATAATTTATTATTTTTGATATTCACTTTATAATATGTAGAAATTCCAAATGAGGTCCTAACAAGACAAAACAAGCAACTGGCCTCAACAAGCTCCATATCAAAATTGATTTTCTATTTTAAATGTTTTATTTTTTTACGGTTTTTTACACTTCTTAAGAAACTTCAATTAATTTTGATTTGATGATTGAATGAGCAATGCTTCGTCTCCTTAGTATCTTCAATGCGACTTTCACGAACAATTTATCTCATTTTTTCAATGTTTCATTTTCATTATGTTTTCCTACCATGAACCTCTAATTGTCTTATTATGTTACCATTGCATCGCCTTAATTTTGTTATGTTGTATTATTACAATTTGTCTAATTTTAGCTTTTTTTAATATATTTTCTTAATATTAAATTAAATATAATTATTTATGATGATAACTTTTTAGTAAAACATAGAAATTCCAAATAAAGCCTCATAAAGAAAACATAATTGTCATAATACTTGTATGGTTTAGTCTTATAAAGTTAAATATTCATTTTCATATTTTTATAAATTTTATTTTGAGTGTTTTAACATGCTTTATAAGCTATTTTAATTTGTTACATATTTAATGATCACGAAGGTTAGCCTTAACCTCCTAATGGGATTTAAACTCTAAATCTCATCTCATATGACCTTTGCATTGCTATAAATAAGTAATATAATATTGCATCAATTTATCTAATTTTGGCATTATTAAATATCTATTTCAGGATTAAGACAAAAACTTGCTATTATTATATGTTTATTTGCATTATTAATTTTTTTGTATCTCTAAATGTGGTTTGATGGAGATGACAAAAAATATTGCTGGACTTATCTTAATCAGTATTTTTTAATTTTAATTTTTAATTATTTTAAAAAGGCTATTTTTTAATGTTTTTTACACTTTATATGATATTTTAATTTGTATCATATTTAATGATCAAGGATGAAGTACTTGGAAAACCTAGTACCTTATATTATAATTTTTTATGAAATTTATCTTCTTTCTAAAGAAGATTCACTTTGAATTACTTATAGTACAATGTAACTAAAACTCTCCTATAGTTTGACCTTTACGTTGCTTGGTTTTTGATAGATTACATTGCCCTAATTTATCAAACTTCTATGTGTTTTATATATTTACTTAGTATAAAAAAAAATTATTCTTAGTTATTCTTATTTACTTTAAAAATTTATAGTAATTCCGAATGACGTCCAATATCGACAAAAGAAAATCATTGAACATGTCTCAATGAGCTCCATTATATTAAAAAATCATTTTCATGCTCCTAGGAATTTTATTTTATGCCACTTTGGTAAACTTATAAAATTTTTTTATTCATAACTAATTTCATGATCAAGAATATAACATTTGATCTCTATAATATTTGAAAGGAATGTTTCCCATAGAATTTATCCCTTATCTTCAAATTGTTCATTTTAATTTTGTTATGTTGTAATTAAACTCAAATATTTTCTTTTGTGACCTACATATTACTTTTATTTGTTATATTATATTTTCTTAATTTATCTCATTTAAACTTTACTATTGATATTCTTAATGATATCATAATGATTTACTATTCTTTGTTCTTATATAGTTAGGTAATTCGTAGTAATTCAAATTGAGGTACAATTGAGACAAACTAAAAGTCGTTTGATTCATCTTGATGAGGACTATTCAATTAGATATTCAACTAAATATATATTTAAATTTTTTTATTTTTTAGTGATTTGGAATGTCTTAAGACATTTTAATTTTTATTTCGTTTGATGATTGATGTTGTTACACTTCGTTTCTTTAGTATCATTGGATGCAACTTTCACATACAATTTTTCTTATTTTTTTCTATTTTTTGCTTTCATTTTGCTATATTATAATTAAATTATAATTCTATTATCATATGACGTTTATATTCCTTAGCTTTGCTTATATTATAGTTGTTCAATAGGTCACATTTCAAATGTATTATATATTTACATAATATTAAAAAACATACTTTTACTTGTGCTTATTTATTATTGTAATTTTGAATGATTGAATATTATGTCCAATGGAATCGAAATAAACTTTATTATGCTCATCATGGTGGCTCTATCAAATTAAATATTACTTTTTTTAGATATTTTATCTTCTAAGATTTGGCATGCTTTACATTCAACGTTCTTTATATCCCAGGTTGTAACCGTAGCTCATAAGTTTTTCTATTTCTTCATGTTTTTTAGTTTGCGTTGATTTTATTCTAATGTAGCTTTAAATCATTTATTATGTGGCATCCATAAGATTTTGATTTGGTTCTGTTATATTGCATCACTTAATCTCTTTTCAACATTAATATAAGTTTACGTAATATTAAAATAAAAATTTATTGACTTTGATGCTTATTAAATGTGGTAATTTATAAAACTTCAAGAGTTTGTTTGATCAAGACAAAATAGACATAGTTGGAATCGTCTCCATGAGCTCTATCAAATTAAAAATTCTTTTTAACATTTTAAAATATTTTAGTTTTAGTATTTTTGCATACTTTATGGGTCTTTTCAATTTACTCTTGATTTTACATTTGAGGATGTTACATTTGATCTCCTTAATATCTTGGAATCTAAGTTTCTCATATGGTTTATCTAGTTGCATTGAATCTTTCCCTTTTAGTTGGTTATAAAAGTATATAAATCTAAATTTTGTCTCATGTGACTTATACATCACTTTGAACTAATTATATAATATTACTTTAATTCATCTTGTTATAATTATAATATACATTTACTTGATATTAGATTGTTATTTTTTCTTTTTATATGCTAATTTACTTTTCTTATCCACAGTAATTCCCAATGAAGTATTATTGAGATGACAAACATCACTAACTGAACTTGTAATGCTCGATGTCTACGATATGAATTATGATACATTTCAATTTTTGCCCAGTTTTATCGATATTATAACACTTGATCTCCTTAGTCTTCTAAATGTATCATAAAGGTTCAATTTATGATATTTATTGAAATTGTTTTGTTTAATTTGATTACATTACAATGAAACTTTAATTAACCCCACTTGTGTCCTTTACATTTGTTCAATTTATCTTCCTTCAACTTATTACATATTTAATTAATATTAAAATAGTAATTTATTAATATTTATGCTGATTTACTTTATATACATAAAGTGATTACAAACAATATGAGCCTTAGACGAAACAAGCATTGTTGTAATCTCTTAGATACGTTATATAAAATTAAATATTCATTTTATAATTAAAAATATTTTATTTTCTATATATTTGGTATTTTTTAGAATATGATTCAAATCTTATTTGATTAGATTGTTAAGGATGTTACTTTATATCTCACTAGTATTTCAAAAAATACATTTTTCATACAAATCAATTTATTTCTTCAAATTGTTTACTTTGAATTGGTTATGTTGCAACAAAACTCTAATTCAAACCTCTTGTTACCTTTACATTATTTTTTTTTATTTTGTTAAATTTCTTTAATTTATCTCTTTTATGCTTTAATATATAATCGCATAACATTATATTAATAATATATTACTACTTATATTTATTTACTTTTTGTAATTTGAATCAACTCTAAACAAGGACCAATCGAGGCTAACAATCATCATTTGACTCATCTAATTAAATATTAATTTTTTAGTTTTAAATAATTTTTTTTTATGGTATTGTTATGCTCAACAAGTTATCTTGAATGATACAAGATTTCATTAATGAGGATGTTACTCTAACTCTCTTTAGTAAGCTTCAATTCTATATTGCAATATAATTTATGTTATTTCTTGAAATTGTTTTCTTAAATTTTGGTATATTACTACTAAACTAAAAATCCTTTATTTTTTGCCTTTAAATCACTAAAATTTAATTATTTTATTTTACTTCAATTATTCTTATTTATCTCTAATGCATAATTACATAACAATAAAACAAAAAGGTTTTATTATTTAAGTCTATTTATTTTGTTAATTCAAAATAATTCCTTATACTGCCACGTAAATCTCATCTTCCACCAAGTGTCCTTAACATCTGATTGATTTTATTATCTTACATTACTTCAATTTTCTTCGTTCCACCTTTAATATATATTTACTTGATATTATAATAATAATTTGTTAATATTTGTGCTTATTTGCTTGGGTTATTCTTGATAATTTTAGACAAGGTTCGATCGAGATATAACAGACTTCAATTAGGATTATCTAGAGTAGCTCTATCTAATTAAATATTCATCTTTATATTATCAGAGTTTTTATCTTCTAAGCTTTTAACATATCTTACAAGTCATTCTAATCAAAGGTGGTCTTGCAATCAAAGGTGTAACATTTCATCTCCATGGTGTCATGGATATTTAGCTTTCATTGTTTAATTTGTATCATTTCATAAGATGTTTCAATTAAATTTTGTTGTCTTACTTACTATATAACCATAAAAGCAATCTTATGTAACCTCTAAAAGTTTTTTATTTAATTAGCTTACATTACTTCAGCTTCTCTCAATTCAACTTTAATATGTATATATACACTAAATATTTAAAAATTAATTTAATATTTTTTGTCTTTATTTTGTTTAATAATTCCCCATAACTCTAAGAAATGTCTGATTGAGATGAATTAAGAATAATTGGACTCCTCTAAATTATCTCTATCTAGTAAGATATATATTTTTAAATGTTTTTTACTTTGGCATGCTTTGTGTGTTATTTTAATTTGTGCTTAATTTGGCAATTGACAATATTACTTAAGATCTCAGTGGTATCCTGTAATAAACTTTGTTCAAATTATTTGTCACATTTTTTTTAAATTTGTCACTTTGATTTGGTTATATTACCAGGCCATTTAGAATCTCTCATAGTGTGGCCTTTATATCGCTTTCATGTAGTCTATTACATTCATTCAATTTATCTTTTTCTAATTTAATATATATTTATTTATTATTATAATGATAATTTATTACTACTTCTAAATATTAACTTTTTTAATCTTGTGCTAATTTCAAACAAAGCCCCATTAGGATGAAATGAACATTATTGTCTTATGTCTATGACATCCATCGAATTCAATAATTTTTTTGTATTTTAAAATAACTTAATTTCTAATGTTTCCGTATGCTTTACGAGAAATTTTGACGCATACCAAATCTAATAACTCGACCCCTTTTGTATCTCACAAATGCAACTTTCTTGCATAATTTCCCTTATTTATCCAAATCATTTGCTTTGAGTTTGTTATATCATTATTTGCATTGAATCTCATCTTATGTGAACTTTATTTTACTTTTATTTACTAATATTGTATTGCTTCAATTTATCACATTTCAACTTTAATTTGTATTTACTTAATATTTAAAAATTTATTTATTATTCTTTATCCTCATTTGTTTTTGTAATTCATAGTGTTACAATTGAGGTTCAATTGAGACAAAAAATTTTGCTAGACTTATCTTGTTGAGTAGTATCTAATTAAATATTTATTTTTATTTTTTTAAATATTGCTTTCTATGGTTTTGACATGCTTCATAAGTCATTTTATATTTTGCCTTATTTGATTATTGAGGCTACTATACCTGATATCCTTAGTATCTTGGTATACAGCATTCTGTTATACTATTCAATTCATTTCTGCAAATTTTTTCTTTGATTTGGTTTATGTAACTTTAAATATCCTTACATATGACATTTACATCACTTTAATTTTTTTATATTATATTTCTTAAATTTATCTCATTTAAACTTTAATAAAATATATGCTTAATATTAAAAAATATTTTTATGTTTATTTTGTTTGAAAGTTGCAATTATTTCAATTAGGCCAAAGTTGGAGAAAGTTATAGTCATCTACCATGTCTCAATACAATCTCTTCAATTAAATAATCTTTTTCTTTCACTTGTCTAGATATTATATTTTATATAGCTTAGGGGTACATTATGACAGATTTCAATTTGAACCATATTTAATGATAAGCATATTATTGAAGATCTTTTTAGAATACTAGAATGTAACATTTTTCTACAATTTATCAAATTTCATAAAATAGTTTTGTTTCATTTGGTTATATTACTATGCAACTCTAAATCTCTTCTTGTGTAACATTTACAACACTTATTTTGTTGTAATACTTTCATTTATTTTTTCTCATTTAAGTTTTAATGAATATCAACCAAATTTAAATATAATAATTTAGTCTTATTTATGCTTATTTACTTTGTCAAATCATAGCACTTTCACATGCTACCCAATTAAGAAGAAAATAACAATGTCTGAGTTGTGTCGATGACCATTATCAACATAAACATTCTTTTCTCTATTTCTTAGTTTTTTATTTTGTAAGGTTTTGACATTCTTTAGGAGAATGTTTGAATCTTACTCTTTCTATTGATCAAAGTTGTTACTCTAGATTTCTTTAGTACCTTTGAATCTACATCCCAATAAAATTTATCTCATTTCATAAATGATTTCTTTTAATTTTGTCATATTACTATGTAACTCTAAATCTCATCACGTGCGACCTTTATGCTTCTATTTTGATTGTGGTCTATTACTCCAATTTATCTCTTTTCAACTTTAATTTATATTTACTTAATACTAAAATCGTAATTTATTGTTGTTTATGCTTATTTAATGTTTTAATTCACATTAATTTCGAATGAGGTCTTTTCAAGAAGCAACAATTGCCAATGGACTCACCTCGATATGCTCTGTCCAGATTAACATTAATTTGTATTTATTTTCTATAGTTTTTGCATGTTCCGTTTTCTATATTTGATAATGAATGATATTACAATTGATCTACTTAGTATCTTTTATTACAACTTTCTTATATAATTTATTTTATTTCTATTAATGTTTTGCCTTGCTTTATTTATAATATTATGAAACTATAATTCTACTCTACTATGTTTTTAATTGTGCTTTATTGTTTTATATTACATCACTTTATTTTATTTAATTTTGTTATTTTTTAATATTTACTTAATATTAAAATAATAAAATATTATTATTTATATTTATTTTCTTATTAAATTAAAATAATTGAAACTGAGTTTTTATTGAGATGGAGGAAATTAAATGAAGCACTCCAGATACAAGAAACAAATGTCAGTTGCCTGATCTTGACAAGTTCTCTTCAATTAAACATTCAATTCTATACATATTTAAATATTTAATATTTTGGTGACTTGGAAAAGTTTATGAGTCATTTTAATTTATTCCTAATTTGATAATCAAGACTATTACACTCCATCCCTTTAATATCTTTGAATGTACATTCCCTATGCAATTTTTCTTAATTCTTTCAATCTTTTTTAATTTAGATATATTACAATGATACTCTAATTATCCTCTCTTTTCACCTTTACATCACTTATCTTTTGTAATGTTACATTTTCTTAATTTATCTTAATTCATCTTCACTATATATTTATTACATTCTTATGATAATTTAACTTGGTAATTCAAACTAATTCAATGAGATGTCTAATTAAAAAGAACACAAGTCATTCGACTCATCTTAAGAAGATCTATCCAATTAAGTAATCAATTTGATATATTTTTTTATATTTTGTTTGAGGTTTTGTTATGTTTTATGCATTGATATGTACCTAATTTAACTATCAATGATGCTACAGTGGATCTTATTAGCACCCTTTAATGGTACTTTCTTATACAAGTTATCTCATTTTATTAAACATTTTTCCTTTGATTTTGTTATATTACAATGCAACACTAAATCTCTTATTATTTTTCCTTTACATTGTTTTGACTTTGTATATTATATTATTTCAAAAATTCTAATTTCACCTTTAATATATATTTCTTTAAAATTTAAAAAACAATTTGTTTATTTTCTTATTTGAATTTCCAATTTGGATTACCTTTAAAAAGGTCTAATCAAGATGAAACAAACTTCTTTAGGGATGTCCTAATAAGCTCTATCCAATTAAATCTTTTGCTTAATAAATATTTAGATATTTTATTTTCTGGTGTGTGATATTGATTACTTGACAATTTTATTGATAACCTACTTTTACGAGTGAGGATCTTACACATGATCCCATTAGTATCTTGGAATACAACATTCCCATATAATTTATGTAATTTCTTCAAGTTTTCTTTGTTATGATTTAGTTATAATACTATGTAATTATAAATCTGATCTCATGTGACTTATACATCATTTTTATTTTGTTATTTTAAAATGCTTAAATTTAACTCATTTTAGCTCTAAATAGTTTTAATTAAAATAAAAAAAATTATTACTTTTTATCCTATTTAAACTGATAATTCATGGTAATTCCAAACATGGTCTGATCAAGATGAAACTAATGTCTTTGGAATTGCCTCGAAGAGTTCCATGTAATTAAATATTTGTTTTAAAATTTTAAATAATTTTCTATCTATGAAGTTTTCATACTTTATGGGATATTTTGTTCTCTTCATAATTGAATGTTAGAGAATATTACACTAAACCTCCATAATAATTTGGAATGCAACTTTGCCTTAAAATATATCTAGTTTGTAAATGTTTTCATTTTGATTCTATTATATTACAATGAAACTCTAATTCTTCTCTCATGTGACCTTTACATTACATTGATTTGGTTGCATTAAAATTCTTTACTTTATCTCATTTCAACATTTTTTATATTTTTACTCATTTATGAATAATAATTTATTGTTTTTTATTCTTATTTATTTATGTAATTTTTAGAAATTCTGAACAGGATCTACTTGAGATAGTACATACATCATTACATTCACCTTGACATGCTCCATATAATTTAATGTTCATTTATAAATTTTGCAATATTTTATTTTTTATATATCTAGTATGTTTTATGATTCATTTTAATTCGTAGGTAATTTTACTATCTAGGATGTTATAGTTAGTTAGCTTTGCAAGTATTTCAATTTGTACTTGATTTAGCTTTCGAGGAAGTTACCTTACATTCTTTAGGTTCATGAAATGTTTTTTTCCTACACAATATATCTTATTTCTTCAAGTATTTTCACTTTCATTTGGTTATATTACTATGCCACACAAAATGTTCTCTAAGGTTGAGTTTACATCATTTTGATTTAATCATATTATAATTTTTCTATTTGCCTCTTTTCAACTTTAATATATGTTCACTTAATATTAAAACAACAATTTATTATTATTCGTATTTACTTGGTTAATTTTCACTTTATGATCTTTAAAATACCTAATGTTACTCTCCAAACGTAGTACTTTTTCCTTCCCTTGTAATCATAAGTCTATGATCGATGTATTTGGTAGCTATTCTATCAAATTTTACTTGAATGTACTCTCTACTTTTTATACTAATGTCCATGTACCCTAGTGTGAGTACTAGCATCTTTTTTTTCCTATTCACAACTTCATATTTTTATCGTAAATCACATCACCTTATGTATGGTGGTCAAGCTTTATAGTTTCAATTCACTACCAAATGAATCCAAACTTAATGATAACATAACTATTATTCCTAAATGTTAACCAAGTTGTACTTGTATAAAAAGGATTTACTACTTTAGCTTTTTCACACTTGCATCCCAAGTGCTATTTCTATAAGATTATATAACACATTTGACAAAAATAACAACGTCCAAATTTTGTAATCAAGACTTTATACTAGTTTCTTAAATAATCAGATCATACAATTCGACTTTCATATTGCATAACTCAAATAACACATAACTAGCAATGGTCTAACCTTTTTACTTGATTTTAACAAGCATTTAATCGAAAGAATAAATTGGAAAAAATATACATTGGCTATAAATTTTTTAGGTGTAGCAATATGGATATGTTCTTATGAAATTAGGATGGCATCATTATATGCTCTTCTTGAATGTACATATAGACCATCGCTTTGAAAACATTTCATGGTGAATAGATTTTCTTGTTTTTTTGACAAGATGGAACCAACAATGCCAATAGACTAGTATAGCATCACATGGATTCTCAACATGAGGCAAGAAAAACAATGAAAAGTTTTAATTCAAAGAAAAATAAGAGATTGAGAAAGTCCGATGAAAGAAAAACAAAGTACAAATCTAAAGGAATTTATTAGGTTGACAATTTTCTTTCTAAACCTAATAGTTGCTGGAAATCAATCCATCTTAGGAAATAGTCCCAAAGATGTTGATTATGTGATAGGATGCACAATGGTGCTAGTACATATTAAGATAATGTTTACTTTGGTTTTTGGAAACCTGATCAGAAGAAAGTAGATTTTTTAGAGGGACAAGAAATGATTTGGGGAATTGGTGAGGCACGAACCACAAAAGGAGGCTAGCCACTAATATATGCACTCACTTAATAGTAGGCTATGGAGTCATCAATGTCATTACACTTATGTTTTTAATCATTTATGTATGAAATTGCATCGGAGAGAGTTAGGCCAATTGCATTTTCCTTTGATGTTGAGGTTGCTCTTTATGAAAATTCTATCAAGTCTTTGAATTAGAAGTGATCATGTTGCTCTCAATCATTTTTAGATGAATAGATTATGATATTACCAACCCTTTACAATTTACTTTTAATTTGTTAAAGCAACATTGGTTGGTCAGAATTCGTATTCAATTCCTTACTTATGATGCAAATGGAATAGAATACCCTTTGAGTGAAGGATTATCCCAACATTTTCCATAAGACTTTCTTGGTTTATCGCTAGCAAGGTTGTTAGAGTTTTTTATTGACTTGAAGAATGGAGCCACTCTTATTACAAAGGCATCATATTGATGTCATGAGTACAACAATGTTTGTTTCATCTTGATGAAACATCATTTTAAATGACTATGATTTACATAAGCAAATTGGCATAATTAATAATTAATTATTATTTAAATGCTAGACAATTATATTTTTAAGCTAAAGTGAGATTAATTAATCTAATCCTATATAACAAAATTAATGTGAATTAAAGGTCATAGGAGATGAGAATTAGAGATTTATCATAATGTATCCAAATCAAATACAAAAAGTTGAAGTGAGGTAAATTGTATGGTAAATTAACATTCTAAGATGCTAAAAAGATCGAGTGTTATATCCTCGATGATCAAATCAGGTACAATATGAAATGTCTTGTTAATGGTGCAAAGAAAAACAAAATATTGTATTTCAAAATATAAAATAAAAATTTAATAAGTTAAAGCTCATTTAAAAGTGTCTAACGACGTTTATTGTCTGTCTAGTAAACCTCATTTGGAATTACGATAACTTACAATAAAATAAACAGCCATAACTAATAATAAATATTATTTCAAAATAAAATAAATATATTTTGAACTTTAATTGATGTAAAATGAAGCACAACAATTAACAAAGTCAAAGTATAGGTGAATTAGTGTTTTATAGTAATATAAACAAATCAATTTAAGATAGTTAAAGAAAACTAATCAGTTAGATGGAAATGCATTATTCTATAATGCTGAGGAGATCAACTGTAACATTCTCTATATTTATATCAAGTGTGAATAAAATTTTCTTATAAAATGTGCAAAAATATAGCAAAAAAGTTAAAAATATAAAAATAAATATTTAGTTTGATAGATCTCATTGAGACATGTTAAATGTTTTTTATTTTGCCACCATTACTCCTCATTTTGAATTACTATAAATTAAAACATAATTAAATATAACTAATGATAAGTTATTATAATAATGTTAAGTAAATATATATTGAAGCTAAACAGAGATAAATTTATGTGGTATAATGTAACGAAATCAAAAGAACTTTAATGCTAATACTAAAAAAGAATTAGAGTTTAAAAGTAATATAACCAAATCAGAGTAAAATCTTAAAGTTATGTGATAAGTTATATCAAAGCATTGTATTCCAAGATGCCATAAAGATCATTTGTAATCTTCTTGATCATCAAATCAGTCAGATCAAGAGTTACATTCCAAATGAGGCTCGATTCAGACATTACCAATGTCATTTGACCTTTCTTAATGAACTTTTTCAAACTAAAAATTCATTTTTATTTACAAATAATTTTTAGTGTTTTTTCATGCTTTTTGATTCATTATTATTTGTACATAATTTGATGATCGAGGATGTTATACATGATCTCCTTAATATATTAGAATGTGATTTTTCCATTAAATTTATCATATTTCCTTACTTTTTAGCCTCAATTTGGTTATATTTTGACGCATCTAAAATTCTCATTTATTGTGACCATAAAATCTTTTGATTTGGTTATATTACAATACTTCAACTTATCATACTTTAGATTTAATATATATTTTCTTAGTATTAGAATAACAATTTATTCTTATTTATCCTTATTTAATTTGATAATTCATAGTTATTAAAAATGAGTTAAGATTAGGATGAAATAAACTTTGTTGGGTAGATCTCGTTGTGCTTTATCAAATTAAAATTGATTTTTATACTTTTAAATACTTTATTTGCTAGAACTTTTGCATTCTTAGTGAGACATTTTGATTTTTATCAATCTTCTTAGACTCTTTTAATGTAACTTTTTCAAAAAAAATTATTTTATCTCAAAAATTGTTTTGCTTAGATTCAGTTATTTTGTAAGTATCACTGAATCTCTTCTCATTTGACAATTAAATCATTTTAATTTGGTTATGCTACATTGTTCTATTTTATCTAAATTTAGCTTTAGCATATATTTCCTTAATATTAAAATAATAATTTTTTTATCATTTTTGCTTCGTTATTTTAGTAATTGATAAATATTCCAATGAAGATCAAACTATGTGGAAACAAGCAACATTGAACACATTACAATGAGCTCTATTATATTAAATATTTATTTTTATATTTTTAAAAGTTTGCATTTCTTAAGATTTAAACATTCTTTTAAAGATATTTCAAACTTTTTTTCTAAATTTTTTATTTTTATTATTTCACATGATCCTCTTAGTACCTTGGAATTCACCTTTTTCTAACAATTTATCTTATTTTTTCAAATATTTTCCTTTGATTTGTTTATATTACTATGAAACTCTAATTCTCCTTTCTTGTGACATTTACATCACTTAGACTTGGAAACATAAGATCACTTTAATTTATTTCATTTCAAATTTGATAAACGTTTTTAAATTAAATGATTTTTTTAATGTTTATATTCTTTTTAGTTTTCTAATTAGCAAAAATTATTTACCAAATCTGATTTTGGTGAAATAAACATTGTTACAATTTTCTCAATAAATTCTATCAAATTAATTTTTTTTATCTTTTTAATATTTTACTCTAGGGTTTTATCAACTTTTATGAGTCATTGAAATTACTTTGTGACTTGGTAATAACAATTGTTACGTTGATTGTCCTTAATATCGAGCAATGAATCGTTACCGTAGAAATTGTTGTTTTTTGAATCCTTTTCTTTCATTTTCTTTTTTTAATATGATTTATGCTCCTTTGGTTTTGTTATAATGTATTATTTCGATTTAACTTATTTTAGATTTAATATACGTTCGCTTCTTAATAAATAATAATTTAATATTATTTATTTTAGTAATTTTTAGTAATTCTAATTGAGGTGTAATGGGAACAAAACATATGTCATTGGACTTGTTTTGGTGAGTTCTATCAAACTATGTATTCTTTTTCGAAAAATTTAAATATTTTATTTCTTTAATTTTGTCATGTTTTATGAGTCATTTAGACTTCTGCTTGATTTGACGATCGATAGTGTTATACTCATTGTCCATATTTTTAGCAATGTAGCTTTAGTACATATTTTTGTCATCTAATGTCGCCTTTATATAACTTTTATTTTGCTATGTTATATTATTTTAATTTATTTCTTTTTGTTTTAATATATTTTTGGTTAATTTAATGTTAATAATTTATTATTATTTATTCTTTTTTAATATTTCATAACAATTCCAAATGAGATTCAATAAGGACAAAACAAGAATGAAAAGACTACTCTAACTAAGCTCCATTAAAATAAATATTTATTTTATAATTTTAAATATTTTATTTAAAAAGGTTTTAACTGGTTATTTATGATGACTTAATTTATACATTATTTGATGATAAAGAATATTACACTTGATCTCTTTAATGTCATGGAATGTAACTTTTCCAATTAATTCAGGTTATTTCTTGTAGGTTTTTAGTTTGATTTGGTTATATTACAATGTAACTCTAAACCTCTACTCTAATGACCTTTACATCAGTGTTATTCAATTATAATAAATTATTTCAGTTTTTCACATTTTAGTGAAATTATTTTTTTAACATTAAAATATTTATTTATTATTATTTATGCCTTTTCACTATAATGGTTTAAAGTTATTTTTAATAAAGTTTAAGGTGAGATGAAACAAATGTCATTTATGTTTTGTTGAAGAGCTTTATCTAGTTAGAAAACCTATTCATATTTTTATACAATTTTTCTTTCAAGTGTTGGCTTGCCTTACATGGTATTTCAATACATACAATATTTGTTTGTTAAGGCTATTACACTTGATCCCATTAGTATTTTGGAATGCAACTTTCAAACATAATTTTCCTCATTTTTTTAATTTTTTTGTTTTGATTTTTATATTTCATTGTAATTCTAAATCATTTAATGTGTGACCCACATATGTCTGAATTTTAGTTATACTACATTTCTTTAATTTATCTAATTTAACTTTTGATATATATTAATTAAATATTAATTAATAAAATATGATTATTTATGATTTTTAGCTTTGGTAATTTTCTGTAATTCCAAATCAAATCTAGTAAATATAAAATGAATGTCATGGAGTTGTGTTATCAAGCTCTATGTGATTAAATTTTCATTTTTATATTATTAAATTTTTATTTTCTATGGTATTGGCACTCTATATGAGATATTTATTCTAAACAAATTTATTAATTCTTGAAGTTGCACTCGATCTCCTTAGTATCTTGTAATGTAACCTCCTTAAGCAATTTATCTTATTTTTTAAAATGTTTTTGTCTTATTTTGTTATTTGATTATGAAGCTCTAATTCTTCTTCTTTAAGACCATTACATCATTTTTATTTGGTTATATTGCATTACTTTGATTCATCAAATTTAGGATTTAATATATCTTTTTCTAATGCTAAAATTGTTTTTATTAACTCGACTCTTCTAATTTTTGTGTTTTGGAGAAATTCTAAATAAGCTCCGATTGAAAAAAAAAAAAAGGTCATTAAACTCATCCAAATGAGTTCTACCAATTAAATATTAATTTTTATTATTTTAAATATTTTTTTAGGATTTTAGCATTCTTTGTAAAACAATTGGATTCATTTCTTATTTGATGATCAAAGATGTTATGCTCGAACACCTTGGTGTCTTGGGATGAAATATTTCATAATAGGTTATCTCATATCATTTTTTAATTTTTTTATTTTCTTATATTGTTATGTAACTTGAAATTTTCCTCAAAATGACCTTTAAATTAGTATAATTTTGTTCTATTATAGGTTTATAATTTTTCTCAATTTAGCTTTAATATATTTTTTCTTCAAATTAAAATAATAGTTTAATATTAGTTTTGCATAGTTAGTTTTGTAATTTGTAGTAATTAAGAACAAGGTCTGATGAAGGCAAAACAAATCCATTAGGACATATTAAGATGAGCTATATCACATTATATATTATTTTTAAAATTTTTAAATATTATTTTAGTATTTTTGCATGCTTTATCAGACATCTCGATTCATACTTAACTTAAAAATTTACAATGTGACACTTAATGTCCTTAGTATCTTTGATTAAAAATTTCTCATGTAATTAGTTTGATTTCTAAAATACTTTCAATTTACTTTTATTGTATTACTTTGAAAAAAAACCTCTCCTCCTAGATGACCTTAAAATCACTACAATTATTTTATACTATATTACAAAAATTTATCTTATTTCATCTTTGTAAAAGTTTCTTTTTATGTTTTTCCAGTAACTATATGCAAGGCTAGAGTGAAATGATTCAAAATTTGTTTGAGTCATCTTCACTAGCATTACCAAATTAGATAATTTTTTTTGTATTCTTATTTTTTAATTTTATAAAATTTGGACATTTGGATTCATACATGATTTCATGATTAAGAACATTATTCTTGATCCATTTTGTATCTTAGATAAAAACCTTCCCAAGACTTTATCTAATTTTCTTAAGCAATTTTCTTTGATGTCCTTGTGTTCTCTTATTTGAATTTTATGTGTCATTGATTATGTCATATTATATAATTTTAATTCATTTTATTTTTGCATTAACATTAGTTTTTATAATTTTTAAATAATAATTTATTTTTTTTATAAAATTTGTTAGTCCATAATAAAAAAATTTGTTTTGATCGAGACAAAACGGACATGGTTGGACTCATCTTGATGAGTGCTATCAAATTAAATATTCAATTTTACATTTTAGATACTTTGTTTTCCATGTTTTTAGCATGTCTTAAGAGACATTTTGATTTGTACATGATTAGATAGTTGAGGATGTTATACTTAAACTTCTTAGTATCATGGAATGCCATGTAGTTTTCCATATTTCTACAATTGTTTTGCATTAATTTTGTTATATTATTATGAAACTCTCATTCTCCTCAAGTGCAGGCTTTATGTCGCTATGATTTGGTTATATTATAAAGCTTTGATTCCATCTCATTTTTTATTTAATATATGATCTCTTATATTAAAAAATAATTTATTATTATCTATGTTTATTTATTTAGAAAACTCATTGTAATTCCAAACATTTTTTTGTCGCAAAAAAATAGACATCATTGTACTTATTTTAATGAGCTCTAACAAAATGAGATATATTAAAAAAAAGTAAATGTCATTAAAATTATCTTGATGAGGTCACACAAATTAAATATTAATTTGTATATTTTTAGAAATTTATTTTATAATTTTTTATGACTTTTGAGTCATTTTGATTGATACTTGATTTGATGACCAAGGATGTTATATTTGATTATCTTAATGTCTAGGAATGCAACTTCATAATATATTTTACCTCATTCGTTAAAATGTTTAGCTTTGGTTATCTTGTAATAATATAAAAATTTTATTATTCGTGCATGTAATGTTTAAATCACTTTAATATAGTTTTATTAGATACTTTATTTTGTTTTATATGAACTTCATCATATATTTACAAACTATTTAAATTATAATTTATTATTATTGTTTATTTACTTTAATAATTTATAGTAATTCGAAATAACATCTGATCAAGATGAAATAAGCATCCTTTCACTCAACTTGATGAGCTCTATCTGGTTTTATATTAATTTTTAAATTTGTAAATATATTTTTTTCTAAGGTATTTGCATGCTTTAGTATTATTTTGAGTTTTAGTAGATTTGTTAATTCGGTATATTACATGTGAGCTCCTTAGTATCTTGGAATGCAACATTCTTGTATAATTAATTTGAGTACCTAAAATTTATTACTTTAATTTGGTTGTACTACACTCTAACTCTAAACCTTATATCATTTGACATATACATTGATTTGATTTTCTTGTGTTACATTACTTGAATTTAGCTCACTTGAACATTAACATTTATTTACTTAATATTAAAATAAAAAGTTACTATTATTTTTGCTTAGTTTCATTAGAAATTCATAGTAATTCCAAATCATGTTTGATTAAGATGAAACAAATGTCATTAGACTCATCTTAATAAGTTGAATGCATTTAAATATTCATTTTTTTATACTTTAAGATATTTTATTTTTTAAGGTTTTGGCATGCTTTACAAGTTATTTTTAATTTGTACATGATTTAGTGATCAAAAAAGCTACACCATATCTCCTTGATATTTTGTAATTCAACTGTCCTACAAAATTAATGTCATTTCTTTAAATATCTTGCAAAGATTTGCCTAGATTACTATATAACACAAACTTATTTCATATGAGCTTTAAAGTTATTTGATTTTGTTATATTATATTTCTTCAATTTATTTTATTTTTTACACACACACACACACACACAAAAAGATATATATATATATATATATATATATATATATATATATATATACTATTAAAAAAATAACTTATTAATATTTTTGTTATTTAAGTCAATAATTTTTGGTAATTCTAAGTGGTTTCTCATCGTGGCAAAACAAACATCACTAGACTGCTATAAAAAGTATTTTTTCATATAATTTATCCCATTTCTTCAAATGCTTCACTTTAATTTGGTTATATTACTATCTTACATCAAATCTATCATAACTCTAAAAGAAATCATAACCACTTTTTTATTTGATTGACTTACATTACTTCAACCAAAATCAATTCAACTTTAATATATATATATATA
This sequence comes from Vanilla planifolia, assembly GCA_023846275.1. Lineage (NCBI taxonomy): Eukaryota > Viridiplantae > Streptophyta > Magnoliopsida > Asparagales > Orchidaceae > Vanilla > Vanilla planifolia. The sequence goes on from JAIUJO010000362.1 coordinate 347,010, forward strand.
TAAACTTAATATTTAAAAAATAATTTAATATACTTTTTGTCTATACTTTTTGGTAATTCCCATAACTATAAGATATGCTTGATTGAGATGAAATAAGAATAGTTGCACTCCTCTAGACAATCTCTATCTATTTAGATATTTATTTTTAATTGTTTATAACATTGGCATGCTTTAGGCGATATTTTAATTTATGCTTGATTTGTTTATTAACAATATTACTTGAGATCTTAGTGGTATCTTGCAATAAACTTTTTTTAATCTATTTGTCTCATTTTTTTCAAATTTTTCACTTCGATTTTGTAATATTACTACCTTGAAATCTCTCATAGTCTGGCCTTTATATTGCTTTGATGTATTCTATTACATTCATTCAATTTATCTCATTTTAATTATAATAAATATTTATTTATTATTAGAATGATAATTTATTACTACTTCTAAATATTTACTTTTTTCTTGTGCTAATTTCAAACAAGGCCCCATCAAGATGAGATAAACATTGTTGACCTAACTCTATGACCTCCATCCAATTCAATAATCTTTTTTATATTTTAAAATAACGTAATTTCTATTGTTTTGGTAGGCTTTACAAGAAATTTTGATGCATACCAAATCTAACGAAGGTTGCACTCGACCCCTTTTGTATCTCATAATGCAACTTTCTTGCATAATTTATCTCATTTTTCCAAATATTTTTCTTTCATTTTGTCATATCATTATGTAGCTATAAATCTTACCTTATGTGAACTTTTTATACTTATATTTACTAATATTACATTGCTTCAATTTATCACATTTGAACCTTAATTTGTATTTATGTAATATTTAAACAATTATTTATTATTTTTAATCATCATTTGTTTTTGTAATTCATAGTATTACAATTGAGGTCAAATTGAGACAAAAAAAAAAAGTTGGTTAAACCTGTCTTCATGAGTAGGATCTAATTAAATATTCATTTTTTTTATTTTTTTTAAATAGTTCTTTCCATGGTTTTGGCATGCTTCATAAGTCACTTCAATTTGTGCCATATTTGACGATAAAGGCATGCAACTTTAGTATCTTTTCTTGCACTTTCTTTTGTATAAATTAACACATTTCTTAAAAGTTTTTTCTTTGATTTGCAATAATTCCAAATAGTGTCGAATGTAAAGAAATTTAGTCATTTAACTTGTCTCAACGACATCTATCCAAGTAAATAATCTTTTTTTGAACTTGTTTAGATATGTTATTTTATATAGCTTAGGCATACTTTATGAGACATTCCAATTTGAACCATTTTTAATGATATAGCATATTATAGAAGATCTTCTTAGAATAGTAGAATGTAACATTTTTTATAATTTATCAAATTTCATAAAATATTTTGCTTTTTTTAGTTATATTACTATGTAACTCTAAATCTCTTATACTATAACTTTAACAACACTTTTTTTCGTCATAATAATTTGATTTATTTTTTCTCATTTAAGTTTTAATTTATATCTAGCTAATTTTAAAATGACAACTTAATATTTTTTATGCTTATTAACTCTATCAAATCATAGTACTTTCACATGTTGCCCAATTAAGAAGATAATAACATTGTTTGAATTGTGTCGATGACCATCATCAACCTAAACATTCTTTTCTCTATTTCTTAGGATTTTATTTTGTAAGGTTTTAACATTATTTGGGAGAATGTTTTAATCTTACCTTTTTTGATGTTCAAAGTTACACTAGATTCCTTTAGTTTCTTCTAATGTAACATACCTATAAATTTTATCTCATTTCACCAATTATTTTTCCTACTTTTGTTATATTACTATGTAACTCTAAATCTCATCACATGTGACCTTTACGTTTCTATTCTGGTCGTGTTATATTACTCTAATTTCTCTCTTTTCAAATTTAATTTATATTTACTTAATACTAAAATCATAATTTATCGTTTTTCATACCTATTTAATGTTGTAATTCACATTAATTTCGAATGAGTTCTTTTTAAGAAGCAGCAAATTTCAATGGATTGATATAGATATGCTCAATACAATTCAATATTAATTTGTATTTATTTAGATATTTTATTTTTTTATGTTCTTTTTCTATAGTTGATAATGAATGATATTACAATTGATCTACTTAGCATCATTTATTACAACTTTGTTATATAATTTATTTTATTTCTATAAATGTTTTTGTTTGCTTTATTTATTATACTATGTAACCATAATTCAGCTCTTGTGTTTTCTTCATGCTTTATTGTTTTATATTACATCACTTTATTTTATTTAATTTTATATTTTTTATATTTAATTAATATTAAAATAATAACTTATTATTATTTAAATTTATTTTCGTAGTAATTTAAAATAATTTAAACTGAGTTTCAATTGAGATGAAACAAATGTCATTTGACTCAACTTGTTAAGTTCTCTTTAATTAAATATTCAATTATATAAATATTTTAATTTTTAATATTTTTGCGACTTAGAAAATTTTATGAGACATTTTAATTTATACCCAATTTGATAATCAAGACAATTACACTCTACCTCTTTAATATCTTGGAATGTACCTTTCCTATACATTTTTTCTTAATTCTTTCAATGTCTTTTAATTTAGATATATTACAATGAAACTCTATTTATCCTCTCTTAAGCTTTAGTTATGTTACATTTGCTCAATAGATCTCATTTCTTCTTCGATATATATTTATTTAATTTGTATGATTATTTAGCTTGGTAATTCATTCTAACTCAAAGCGATGTCTGATTAAAAAAACAAATGTCACTCACCTCATCTTAAGAAGATCTATTAAATTAAGTAATAAATTTGATATACTTTTATATATTTTATTTTCAAGGGATTTTCATGTTTTATGTGTTATTTTGATATGTTACTAATTTAACTATCAATGATGCTACAATAGATCTTATTAGAACTATTTGATGGTACTCTCTTATAAAAGTTAACTCATTTTAATAAACTTTTTCCTTTGATTTAGTAGTATTACAATGCAACTCTAAATCTCATATTATTTTTCCTTTACATTGTTTTGACTTTGTATATTATATTACTTCAACAATTCTAATTTCAACTTTAGTTTATGCTTACTTAAAATTTAAACAATAATTGCTTTTTGATTTGCTTATTTAATTTGTTGCTTTGTATTACCTTAAAAAATGTTTAATCAAGATGAAACAAACTTCATTCAAGATGTCTCGATGACTTCTATTGAAATAACTTTTTTATATTATAAATATTTAGACATTTTATTTTTCTGGTGTGTGGTATAAATTACTTAACAATTTAGTATCATAGAATACAACTTTTCTATATAGTTTATGTAATTTCGTCAAGTTTTTTTGTGATTTAGTTACAATACTATGTAATTATAAATCTGATCTCATGCGACCTATACATAACTTTTATTTAGCAAAATTACAATGCTTTAGTTTAGCTCATTTTAGGTCTAAATATCTTCAATTAAAATAAAAATATTAGTTTGTTATTTTTTATCCTGTTTAGAATGATAATTTGTGGTAATTCCTAACATCGACTGATCAAGATGAAACAAATGTCATTAGAATTGCCTTGAAGAGATCTATGTAATTAAATATTTATTTTAAAATTTTAAATATCTTTCTATCAATGATGTTTTCAAACATTCTAGGATATTTTGATTTCTTCATGATTGAATGGTCGAGAATATTACACTAAATCTCCTTAATAATTTGGAATGCAACTTTTCCTTGAAATTTATCTAATTTGTTCAACATTTTCACTTTGATTTTGTTATATTACATTGAAACTCTAAATTTTCTCTCATCTGACCTTTACATTACATTGATTTGGTTGTATTAAATGTTTTTAGTTTATCTCACTTCCGCATTGTTATATATTTTATCTTTTTTTAATGATAAATCATTATTATTTATGCTTATTTACTCTTACAATTTTTGGAAATTCCAAATGAGATCTACTTGAGGTAATACATACATCATTACACTCATTTGGACGTGCTCCATAAATTAAATTTTCATTTCTAAATTTTGTAATATTCTATTTTCTACATAATTTTTATGTTTTATGAGACATTTTAATTCACAGCTAATTTTATTATTTTAGATGTTACACTTAGTATTATAGAATGAAAATTCTTGTACAATTTATTTGTTTTCTTCAATATTTTTGCTTTGATTTGGTTATATTTTTATGAAACACTTATTCGTCTCTTGTGTGACCTTTAAATTATTATTTTTTATATTATATTACTTTAATTTCACTCATTTAAGCCTTAAGATATAATCACATAATGGTAAAATAATCCTTCATTATTATTTCTACTTATCTAATTTTGTATTTAGTGGTAACTCCAAAAGAGGTTCAACTGATACAAAAAAATTGTTGGACTCATTTTAAGGTGCTCTATCGAATCAAATCTCATTTTTAAAGTTCTAAATAATTTATTTATAGCTTTAGTAAGCTTTACAATTATTTTAATTTGTACTTGATTTAGCCTTGGAGGAAATCTCTTTATGTTCCTTAGGTTCTTGAAATTTTATTTTCGCATACAATTTATCTTATTTTTTCAATTTTTTCACTTTTATTTTTTTATATCACTATGCGACACAAAATCTTCTCTCATGTGGACTTTACAACATTTTGATTTAATTTTATTATATTTCTACTATTTGCTTCTTTTCAACTTTAATATATATTTACTTAATATTAAAACAATAATTTATCATTATTATCCATATTTACTTAGGCAATTTGTGCCATACAATCCTCAAAATACCCAATGTTGCTCTCCAAACATCTTACATTTTCCTTCTCTTATAGTCATACTTATATGATCGACATCCTTGGCAGCTCTACCATCAAGTTTTACTTGAATGAACTCTCCACTTTTGATACTAATGTCCATGTACCCAATTGTAATAAGCCTAGTGTGATTACTAGCATGTTTTGTTCCTATTCACAACTTCATTTTTTTTTATAGTAAATCACATTAACTTATGTATGTGGTCAAGCTTTATAATTTCAATTTATTACCAAATGCAACCAAAGTTCATGATCACACAACTATTATACTTAAATGTTAACCATGTTGTACTTGTACATAAATGATTTACTATTTTAGCCTTTCACACTTGCATCCCAAGTGCTTTTATTGTAAGATTCTACTGTACATTTGATTAAAATCATGATGTCTAATTTTGTAATCAAGACTTTATACTTGTTTCTTAAATCATGATATCATACAATTCCATTTTTATATTGCATGACTTTAATAACACAAAACTAGCAATAGTCTAACTTTTTACTTGAGTTTTACAAGCATTTAATTGATAGAATAAAATGGAAATAATATACTTTTGTTGTAACTTTTATAGGTGTAACAATATGGATATGTTTATGTGAAATTTGAATAACATCATTATATTCTCTTCTTGGATGTACATATAGACCATCACTTTGAAAACATTTGGTGGTGAATAGATTTTCTAGATTTTTTGAGAAGATGGAACCAACAATGCCTATGGACTAGGATAAGCATCACATCGATGCTCAACCTGAGGAAAGAAAAACAACGAAAAGTCTTGATTCATAAAAAAATTAAAGATTTAGAAAGTCCCATGAAAGAAAGACAAAGAAGAAATCTAAAGGAATTTATTAGGTTTACACATTTCTTACTAAACCAATTTGTTACTAGAAATCAATCCATCTTAGGAAATAAGCCCAAAAATGTTGATAATGTGATAGGATGCACAATGGTGCTAGTACATATTAAGAGAATTTTTACCTTGGTTTTTTGACACTTAATCAGAAGAAAGTAGATTTTTTAGAGGATTAAGGAATGATTTGGGGAATTGGTGAGGCACAAGCCACAAAAGGAGGCTAGCCACTAATATATGCACTCAATTAATAGTAGGATATGGAGTCATCAATGTCATTACTAATATTCTTTTATTCATTTATGTATGAAATTACATAAGAGAGTGCTAGTGGCGATAAAGGCCAATTGCATTTTCCTTTGATGGTGTGGTTGCCCTTTATGGAAATTCTATCTAGTCTTTGAGTCAGAGGGGATCATGCTGTTCTCAATCATTTTTAGATGAACTTATTTAATTGTTCTTATCCAATTTAGAGTCATGTTAGGCATGGAATTCATAACCCAACATTGTATGGTGATCAATTGCTAGGAGGCAAAGGTGCACATCACGAGTACAAATTTAGTTGATCTTCTATAATTTTTAGTTTTCTACTACATTATGATATTACCAACCCTTTACAATTTAGCTTTAATTTATAAAGGCTATATTGGTTCTTTGGAATTCATATTTGATTACTTACTTATGACACAAATGCTATAGAATACCATTATAGTGAGGGATTATCCCAGCATTTTCTATAAGACTTTCTTGGTTTACCACTAGTAAGATTGTTAGAGTTTTCTATTGAGTTGATGAATGGAGCCACTCTTATTACAAAGGCATCATATTGCAAGGCTCTAAATGAACTTCAAATGTTTGAGGTCCCATTGTACAATGTGGTTAGTAAGAGATTTTTACCCTAGTCCTTCACCAAGCCGAGTTTCTATTCCCTCCTTTTGAAAGAAGAATTGGGGATTCAGCATACTACCAAGAACTTAAAAAGGTGACTCTTACAAATTAATATCCACTATCATACATAAATGATTTAAGTAATCAATAATAGGGTATATGATAAATTTTAAATATTAACCTTTAATGTGGGTTTCATCAAATAACAACTAGGGAGGACATCCCAAATAAAATTTTCAAGACTTAACTTATACATTTCGAGTTACAGTTTTACATTTTGATATATCCAACACACCAATGATTTTTGTGGACCTATTTGGTCATGTTTTTCTGCCCAACTTACATTAGTTTATCATTACATTTGTTGATGACATTTAAGTGTACTATAAGAGGAAAGAGCTACACGCTAAGCATCTCAATATTTTTTTCGAGTTTCTTAAAAGGAATTTACTATATGCAAAATTTTCCAAATCCTCTTTTTTGTTCAAATTTGTTGGCTTTGAAGCTCTCATTTTTTGTGCAACAAGAGATACAATAGTTCTTGCAAGGTGTGTGCTATTAAAAACTGGATACATTGCATTATTATATTGAAAATTCATAACCTTTTTAGGCCTTTAGAGGTTTTATCACATGTTTTGTCCTAGCATCTCTAGAATTGTAACACCCTTTTCACAATAAGATAAGAAAGGAGTTGCTTTGTTTTTGTTTGGCCATGTTCAACAAAACATTTCTAGATTAAAATGTAAATTTGTTCTAGCCACTTTTTTGTCATTAGTAGAGCACAAAAAGCCAATCCACATGTTTACAAATTGAATACAAATTTCCTCAGTGTTAGTCATTATATAGGTTAGCCATGTTATGTCATATGCCTCAAATGATTGGCTTGACCATTTTCCAATTACCTTGCTGATGGCTTATATTATGATTTATTATGGTAGATAGTGTCCCTAAGCCTCAAGCATTAAGGAAGAGCATATTAATGGTGCTTGAAGATTGTGATAAAACATTCACATTCAAATATGTAAAGAATTTGCATGAAAGATTGAGTACTACTCATTAATTTTACATGGCTAACCATACCTAAACCATTAATCATCTAGAGAGTTTAATACAAAATTTAGATCAACTTTTGAGACTTGGTGCATAGTCTAACTCTAGATATTAGTTTAGACATTTTCCTTTACTAAAATGTTGGTAAAACAACTACTATTGGCCTTTGGCAAGGCACCACACAAGGCTTTATATGGACAGTGTTGTAGACCATTATTATATTGGATAGATGACCAATCCTTGTAGGTGTTTAGTCCTATGATCAAAGGTGAGTCTATTAAGAACATTTAGAAATTGGAGATATGGTACATAAGATCAAGCTAATGTAATGACTATTTATTTTTTAAAAAGTTTTTCAAATTAAAACTCAGGTACATTGGACCCCATAAAAATATGGAAAAGATTGGATCCATGGTAGATACACTTTTGTTTAAAGATACTATAGTTGGGAAACATTATGTTTTCCATATATCTAATTTGAAGAAATAAGGCTAGTGCAATCTCATGTCCTTGAAATGAAATCTAAGATTTTTTTAATTACAATTAGATGAGTCCTATACAAAGCACCTAGAAACAACCATGATGAACGAAAGGCTACTTGAGAGGTGAAAAGCCAAATTCGACACAGATGACCAAGGGTATTTTCTTTATTTCTAGGATGGAATCCCAATTAAGGTAGGTAAATTACCATCTCTTTTATAGCTAACCATGGTACATTAATTAAATCTTGATTTTATTAAATTAATACTTGTAATGTTTTAAACCAACTTTTCTAAAATATGTTATTAATTAGAACTATATAGGGTGATGGTAATGATCATATAGTATGACGAGGAAAGAAATTAGGTTGAAAGTTTTGTTATGATTATTACATGGAACCTTGAAATGTGGTTATCACGTAAGACATATCTTATTTATTAAAATTTTTTATTTTTATTTAGTTATATTACAAGGAAACTCTAATTCTCCTCTCATGAATAATTACATTACCTTAACTTAGTAGTATTACATTGCTTTAAGTTTTCTAATTTTAGATTTAATATATATTTACTTTATATTAAAATTAAAATTATTGATTATTTATACTTATTTATTTTGATATTTTATAGTAATTCCAAATAAGGTTTAATGGAGATAAAATAAATGTTGTTTGACTCATCTGAGCACAAAGAAAATAAAAATTTATTTTTTTATTTTATTTAAATATTTCTTCTAGTATTTTATTATTGTTTACGAAGTATTTCACCTTACACCTGATTTAACACCCAAGGGTGTTACACTCGATCTCTTTAATATCTTTAGATGCAATTTTCTCATATAAATTTTCATCATTTTTTCAAATATTTTACTTTGATTTGTTTATAAAATTATGAAAATCTAAATCTCCTCTCCTTTTGCATTTACAATGCTTTGATTTTTTTATATTATATTGTTTTAAGTTGATCTCATTTTAGCTTAAACAAATATTTTCTACATATTAAAAAGGAATTTTACTATTAATTTTTCTTATTTAATTTTAGTAATTCACAATTATTTTCAAAAGTGTTTGATCAAAATGAAATATGTCTTGTTGGACTTATCTTCCCAAAAACTATCTACTGAAATATTAATTTTTTTAACTTTTTAAAAATTTAATTTTATAGTATTTTTTAGAATTGTATGAAACATATTTATTTGCATTTTTTTAATGATCAAGAATGTTCATTACATCTCTTTGTTAGCTAATGATGTAATTTCACCCTGATATTTTTCTTTTTTTCAAATTGTTGATTTAGATTTGGATATATTATATTGAAACACAAAATATCCATTCAATTGACCATTAAATTGAATTGATTTTGCTATATAATATTTCATATATTTATCTTATTTCAACTTTGATTTATTTATCTAAATATTAAAGTAATAGTTTATTACAAATAATTTTTATTTACTTTGGCAATTCCTCATAGTACTAATTTAGTTCTGATCAAGATGAAAATAACATCATTAGACTCATCCCTATCAGCTTTATAAAATTAAATATTCATTTATAAGTACATATATATAAATATACTATTTTGACATGCTTTATGAATCCTTTGGACTACTACTTGATTTTATTGTCAATGATGTTATCGTCAATTCTCTTTATATTTTGGAAAGAAACTATCTAAAAAATGTATCTCTTATAATCAAATGTTTGAGTTTTATTTGGCTATATTATAATAAAACTCTTACTGTCCTCTTATGAAACCATTACATCATTTTGATTTAGTTATATTACTTTAATTTATTTCATTTTAGCTTTCATATATACTTACATAAAAAAATTGATTATTATTTTTTTTTAATTGATAATTCATAATAATTCAAAATAACATTTAATGGAGATAAAATAAATATTAGACTTACCAAGATTAGCTTGATTAGTTAAATATTCATTTTTTTATATTTTTAAATATTTTTTCTAATATTTTTTGCTAATTTTAAGAAATATTTCTTCTAATACCTAATTTGATGAGTGGGAATGTCACACTCAATCTTTATAGTATCATACAATTCAAACTTTCATTATAATTTATCTTATTATTTTTTTAAAAAATTTATTTATCAAACTATGTAATTCTAAACCTCCTCTTGTGTGACGTTTACAATGCATTGATTTGGTTATATTACATTTTTTATTTATCACATTTTAACATTAATATAACATTTTTATATTTAAATAAATTTTGTGATTTATTTTTTCTTTTTTAATTTGGTAATTCACAGTTGCTCTAAATGGGGATTGATTGAGAGAAAACAACCATCATTGGACCTACCTTGTTCAGATCTATCTATTTTAATATTATTTTTTAAATTTTTTAAGAAAAAATTAGACAAATTTAAGTAAAATATTCTAAAAAAAAGAAATATAAAAATGAAAAGAGAGATGAATTATTATTTCATAGTAACATAACAAAACTAAAGAAAAAAAAATTAAAGAAATTAGATAAGTAATATAAGAAAAATACACCACAAAATTCGACAAAGATCGAATGCAACATCTTTGGTCAAAAAATTAGGAATAAAACAAAATGCATTAAAAATCATATAAAAACATTCCGGCATAAAATTTAAAAATATATACTTAATTTTATAGAGTTTGCTTAGTTATGCCCAATAACATTTATTTCATTACCATCAAACCATGTCTAGAATTACCATAAATTACGAAACCAAAAAATTGTAATTAATAATAAATAATTAATATAATATAAATAAAAATGCGTACAAGCTAAAATAAGACAAATTAATTCCAATTGATATTACCCAACCAAAGTGATATAGAGATCCAAACAAGAGAAGAATTATAGTTTTGTAATAATACAACCAACTCAAATCAAAATATTTAAAAATATGAGATAAATAGTACTATAAAGTTATATTTTAGGATACTATGTAAATCAACTATAACATTCTCTATTGTAAAACCAGATACAATTTATCAAAATGAATGCCATTTTGAATTTCTATCAATTTCCAAAAAAATAAGCATAAAAAATAATAAATTAATATTTTAATACAAATGATACATATATTAAAATAGAAATGATATAAATTAAAGTAAAATGACATGAAAAATAAAAGCAATTTAAACATCACAAGAGAGAAGATTTATAGTTACATTGTAATATAACCAATTTAAAGTAAAACGTTTGGAGAAATAAGATAATTATAAGAAAAAATTACATTCTGAGATACTAAGAAATCAAATGCAAAATCTTTAAAATGATGTATGAATGGAAATATCTTATAAAACGTGACAAAATTTTTAAAACTAAAATATCTAAAAAATATAGAAATGAATGTTCAATTGGGATAGTGCTCGTTAACACGAGTCCAATGAGACTTTTTTCATCTCCATAAAACCTCAATTGAAATTACAATAGATTAACAAATTAACAAAACACAAATAATAATAAAATATGATGCAATATGAATTAAATATTTATTAAAACTAAAAGTTGATAAATTAAAGCAACGCAATGTAATAAAGAAAATTTGATGTAATGGTAACATGATAGAGGAATTAGTGCATCATTGTAACATAACAAAGTTAGTGAAATTCTTTTTAAATGGGATAAATTTATTTCAAAACGTAGCAATGTATCAAAATGTGTTAATCGACAGTTAAATTGTTGAACATCAAATCAATTACAAATAACAGTATTTCACAAAATGCAAAAACCCCTAAAAAAATATTTAACATCCTTAAAATTAAGATTTAATTGGATAGAACTTATCAAGGCTAGTGACATAACACTTGCTTCATCTAAATCAAATCTTATATAGAATTATTGTGAAACACTAAATGAAATAAGCATAAATAATAATAAAGAATTATTTTTAAAAATAAGTAAATATATAATAAAGTTGAAATGAGACAATTTGAGGAAATTTAATATAAGAAAATAAAAGTAATGTAAAGATCATATTAGAAGAATTTCAGAGTCACATAATAAAGCAATCAAATCAGAAAAACAAAACAACGAATGCCATAAACAATATGTGAAAGTTGTATTTAAAGTTATTAAAAAGATCAACTGTAATATCCACTATGGCAAGATCACATGCAAATCAAAATTTCCAAGAAAACTATCACCAAATAATATGAAATTACACAAATTAAAAAAAATGAATTTTTAAAATGATAGAGCATGATCAAACATGTTCATCAATGTTTGTTCGCTTGAGGTAATTTGGACTTATTAAAAATTATTAAAATAAACAAGTTTAAATAATAATAATAATAATAATAATAATAATAATAATAATAAAAGTAATAATAATATGTAATTACTTATTAGAAATGAAATGAGATGAATTGAGCAATGTAATATAAAACAATCAAAGTTAAGCAAATGTGAACTATGGAGAGAATAAGAGTTTCACGTTATTGTAATGAAATCACATAAACAATTTGAAGAAATTAATTTATTTGTATTCGAAAGATACATTAAGGCATACAAAAGGAGATTGATTATAACATTCTCAATTATCAAATTAGGTATGAATAAAAAAATCTTATAAACTACTAAAAAACAATATTTAATAATAAAAAAGGAATATTTAGTTGAACATAACTTGTTAAGACAAGTCTAACGATGTTTGATTTGTCTCCATCTAGCCACATTTGAAATTACTAGTAGTTATCAATATAAATAAACATATGTAATTATAAATTAATATTTTTAATATCAAGCATATATATGTATATGTACATATATATATATATATATATATATATATATATATATATATATATTAAAGTTAAAATTTGATAAATTATAGTAATATAATATAAACAAATCAAAGCTATTTGAATGTGACACCCAAGGAGACTTAAAGTTGTTTCATAATTAACTAAATTGAAGAAAAACATTTGAGAAATAAGATATTTTATTTTGGAAAAGTATTCTCAAAGACTATAAAGAGTTCGAATGCCACAACATCAAGCCATAAAACCATAGAAAATAAAATATCAAAAAAATATTAAAATAAATATCTTGTTAGATAAAGCTTTTGGAGACAATTCTAGTAATATTTTTTTGATATAGTTTTGAACTAATTATTAAGTATAGTAACTTACAAAATTAAATTAATATAATTCATTATAAATTATTATTTTAGAACAAAATAAATATATGTTAAAATTGAAAAGTGTTAGAAATAAATAATATAATATTACCAAATCAAAAACAAGTAAAAATCATAGGTGAAGAAAACTAGAGTTCCATAGTAATAAAAAAATTAAAGTAAAACATTGGAAGAAATGAGTTAAATATAGTGGAAAGTTGCATTCCAATAAACTAAGGAGAATGAGGGTCGTACTCGATGATTAATTCAAGTCCAAATCAAAATATCTCACAAACAATGGTAAAATCCTAGAAAATAAAATTTTTAAACAAAACATAAAAATAAGTATTTAACTTGGTAGAGCTCGTGGAGACTAGTTCAACAACATTTATTTTATCTCCAATAGACCTTGATTTGAATTGCTCTAAATTACAAAAGAATATAAATAAAATTAACAACAAAGTATTACTTTAATATTAAGTAAACATATATTAAAGCCAAAATAAGATAAATTGAACCAATATAATAGAACCAAATCAATATAATCTAATAGTCACATTAGAATATTTAAAGTTATATTGTAATATAAATTACTCAAATTAAAATATTTAATGAAATAAGATAAATTTTGCAGAAAAAATACATAGTAAGATACTAAGGAGAAGGGTGTAATATCATTGATCATAAAATAAGGTATGAATTAACATATCTTATGAAGCATCTTAAAACCATAAAAGATAAAATATTAAAAACTATACATAAAATGGACTACTTAATAAAGTTGAGCTTTTTGAGATGAGTCCAATGACATTTATTTGCCTGCATTAAAACTCATTTCAAATTGTTGTGAATTTTAAAACTAATTAAACATAACTAAAAATAAACACTATTTCAATATTTAGTGAATATAAAGAAAAAATAAATTAGATAACTTGTAGTACTAGAATATAACAAAATTAAAGAGGCGTAAAACTTATAAGAGAAGCAAATTAGAGTTTCATAGTAATATAATCAAATCAAAGAAAAACATTTAAAGATATTTGATAAGTTTTACATTAATGCAACATGCCTGGATACTAAGGTGATCAAATGTAACATTGTTGATCATGAAATAAGATATAAATAAAAATGTATTATAAAACATGCAAAAACCTTTGAAAATAAAAGATTTAATGATAACATTTGCAGCATCTTGATGGAACCTTGCATGGAATTATTATAAATTGCTAGAAAATCAACAAAAAATAATAATAAACTGTTATTTTAATATTATATATATATATATATACATATAACAAGAAATTAGATAAACTAAAGCAATGTAATATAACAAAATCAATGTAATATAAATAAAAATTAAACTTACAAAGTGATAATTTGAAGAAATGTAATATAATTGAGCTAAAGTAATCAAAAGATCACATTAGAGAGAATTAAAGTTTTCTAGTAACATAACAAAATTAAAAAAATTAAAAAAGAGATTATTTTTATAGGAAAGTTATGTTTTAATATACTACGGAGTTCAAGTGTAACAACCTTGAAAGTCAACTAAGTGACAAATCCAAATGCCTCATAAAATAGGTATATAACCCTATAAAACATTTAAAAGATACAAAAAAGAATACTTAAATGAATAAAGCATATTGAATTGAGTATAACAGCAGTTTTTTCCTCTATATTTGATAAAGTTTGGAATTATTATAATTTGCCAAAGAAAAGTTAGCATAAATACAAATAAACTACTATTTTAATACTAACAAATTTCATATCAAAGTTGGCATGAGACAACATGAAGCGATTTAAAATAACCAAATTAAAGTAACAACTTTTAAGAAATTAGATAATTTAAAAGTAAAAGTTGGATTTTATGATTCTAAAGAGATGGAGCATAACTTCCTCTATCATCAAATCAGGTACGAATAAAAATGACATAAAATTAGCAAAAAAGCTTAGGAAAAATGTGTTATAAATATATAAGAATGAATATTTAATTATAATAAAAAATTTATAATATATTTTTAGTTATATTTACATAGCTTTTATTTATCTTATTTTATCTTTAATATTCTTTAATTAATATTAAAATTATTATTATTATTATTATTATTAATGCTTAATTAATTTGATATTCCTAATAATCCTTAATGAGGTTTAATTGAGATTAAATAAAAGTCAATGCACTTGTCTTAATGAGCTATTTCAAATTAAGTATTCATCTTTACGTTTTTGAATATTTTTTGTCATGGGTTAAAAATGCTTTACATGGCATTTCAATTGATATTTCATTTAATGATTAACGATGTGACACTTGATCTCTTTTATATCTTGGAATTTACCTTTTAAGTTAAATTTATTCATTTATTCAAGGTTTTTTTCTTTGATTTTATTATATTACTATGTAACTCTAAATCTCCTCTTATGTGACCGTTATGTCACTTTGATTTGAAGATATTACATTGTATCAATTTATCTTATTTTCTTTAATATATATGTACTTAATATTAAGATAATAATTTATTTTCTTTTTACTATGATAATTGATAATAATTCTGAATTATTTCTAATATATATAAACCAAATGTTGTCAGACTCATCAAAATGAGTTATATCTAATTAAGCATTTATTTTTATTTATTTTAATATTTTTTTAATAATTAGAACATACATTTTGAAAAGTTTTGATTAATGTTTAATTTGATAAACAAGGATGTACGCTAGAACTAATTAGTATTTTAGAATATAACTTTTACCATAAAATATTTTTCATTCTTCAAATTTTTCACTTAGAATAAGGCATTTACTAAGTGACATAGTTCAACTCTTATATGACAATTACTTTATTTCATTTCTTTTCGAAACTTGCTTCAATTTGACACGTTAAAGATTTAATATATATTTATTTTTATTGAAATATTTATTTTTATTATTTTACTTATTTACATTAGGAATTCATTGTAATAACAAATTAAATCTGATAGAGATGAATATGAAGACATTTGAGTCATCTCGATAAGCTTTATCTAATTAAATATTCGATTTCTTATTTTCAAAAGTTTTATTTGATTTATATTTTTGTAAACTTTATTAGCCATTTAATTTCCTATGAGATTTGATGATTGGCAAACACAATCTCTTTAGTATCATTGGATACATCTTTCTTATACTATTCATCCCATGTGTTCAAATTTTTTTCTTTAACTTTGTTATATTATTATACTAATATAATTCTCTTCTGAAGTGATGCTTACTTTGTTTTGATTTTTTTATTATATAATTCTTCAATTTATGACATTTCAAGTTCAATATATATTTACTTGTTATTAAAAAAGTAATTTTCTATTCTTTCGGTTTATTTAGTTTTGTAATTTCTAATAACCCTTATTGAAGTCTAATCTTACGAAAGTAAATGTTGTCGAGCTCATATCAATGAGTTTTATATAATTATATATTTATTTGATGATTAAAAATATTACACTTGAACTCTTTTATATCTTGGAATACAACTTTCTCATAAAATAGATCGCATTTCTTCAAATTGTTTTCTTTCATTTGACTATATTACTATGTAACTCTAAATATCTATTTAAGTGAACTTAGCATATTATTTATATGGTTTGATTACATTTCTTAAATTTATCTTGATTTATCTTTAATATAAATTTACATTATTTTAAATAAATAATTATTATAATTTGTTCTAATTTGCTTTTCTAATTTTTAGTAATTTCAAATGAAGTCTAATCAAGATGAAACAAATAAGATTAGATTCATCCCATAAGACATATTAAATTAAATATATTTTTAATATTTTTAAATACTTTATTTTCTATTTCTTTCGTATTTTGTATCGAATATTTCTTTTGTACCTATTTTCAATAATCAAAGAAGTCAAACACAATCTTGTTCTTATCTTAGATTTAAATTTCTTTATATATTTTATTTTAATACTTCAATTTTTTACTTTGATTTTGTTATATCATACTACATCAATTTAACTAATTTTATCTATATTATATCTTATCTTAGTATTAAAATCATGATATTTTATTATTTATGGTTATTTCATTTTTGTAATTTCTAGTAATTCCAATCGATGTTCGATCAAGATGAAATGCTTGAGACAAGTCTAGCAACACTTCTTTAGCCCCAATCAAACCTCTTTTGGAATACTTGTTAATTAACAAAATAAATAAGTAACAATAACAAGAGTTATTACTTTAATGTTAACTAATCTATATTAAAGCTAAAATGAGTAAAAGTTAAGCAAATATAATAACCAAATCAAAGAAAAAAATCCAAAAAAAATTGTTAAATTGTATGATAAAATTACATTCCATGACACTAAGAAGATTATGTGTAACTTACTTTATAATAAAAGAAAATATAAATGGAAATATATGATAAAATATTTCAAAATTATCGAAAAATTATTTCAAAAAATATAAAAAAATTTATTGAATGGAGCTCATCAAGATGAGACTAATGACATTTGTTTTGTCACAACCTCACCTCATTTTCATTTTCTATGTAACAAAATTAAATATGTTTAAATAATAAAAAAATTATTATTTTAACATTATGTAATCATGTATTAAAGCAAAAATGAGCTAAATTAAAGTAATTAAGTATAACAAAATAAAAATGATATAAGGGTAACACATGAAGGGAATAAGAGTTTCATGGTAAATTAAATAATTCTAAGGAAGCAATTTGAAGATATGAGGTAAATTATTTAGGAAATATGCATTCCAAGATAATAAGAGAATGAGAGTAAAATCATTGAACATCAAATCAGATAAAAAAGAGCTGTTTCAAGAAATATTGCAAAACCTTTAAAAAATGAGACATTTAAAAATGTAAAAAAGGCAATTCATTGAATAGAGCTCATCGAGAGTAAATAAGTATAAATAATAATAAATAATTTTATATCAGCTAAATTTATAATATAACTAACATGAGGAAAATTGATGCAAGCTAATGTTATAAAATCAAAGAATGTGAAAGTCACAATAGATGAGAATTTGAGTTTCATTATAGTATAGCCTTATTGAAGAAACATTTTGAAAAAATATTATAAATGTTACTAGAAAGTTGTACTCCATAAAACATAGAGGATTGCCTTTAGGGTCTCTAATTATCAAATTAAATGCAAATTAAAATGTCTTATGGAAAGTGCCAAAAAAACTTTGAAAGTTAAATATTTGAAAACATTAAAATCAATATTTGAAAATAAAATGTTTCTTTTGTATCAATAAAACCTCATTTGGGGTTACTATGATTTATCAAATTAAAAAAGTGTACATAATAACTAAATTGTTGTTTAATTTTAACTAAGTATAAATCAAAGTTGAAGTGAAATAAATTGAAGTAATATTGTAAAAAAATTAAGCATTGTAGGCATCACACAAAAAGCAAACTAGCATTCCATATTAAAATAACATACCCAAAGGAAAATAATTCAATAAATGTTGTAACTAATCTAATAATTTTTCTAGGTTAATAACAATGTTGACTCTAACACCATTGATGGTTAAATCACGTATGAAAAAAATTACAACATAAAGTGTGCCAAATTTATAGAAAAAATATTTATAAATATAAAGTTAATATTTGAATCGATAGATTTCATTGAGATGAGTCTAATGAAATTTAATTTTATCTTAATCAAACCACCATTAGAATTTCTATGAATTACCAAACCAAACAAGTACAAATAACAATAAATTATTATTTAATATTACGTAAATATATATTAAAATTAAAATTAGAGAAATAAAAGGAATGTAATGTAAGCAAAACAAAATGATGTAATGGTCGCAGGAGATGTGATTTAGAGCAACAAACTAATTAAAAAATTGTAGCAAAAACTTTAAAAAGTGATATAAATTGTATAGGAAATTTCTATTCTAAGGTATAAAGGAAATCAAATGTAGCTTCCTCTATGGTAAAATGATGTATAAATCAAAATTTCTTGTGAAGTATGGCAAAACTCAAGAAAATAAACTATATGAGAAATATAAAAATTAATATTTAATTAGATAAAGTTTATTGGGATTACTCTTTGTTTAACCCAATCAGCCCACATTTAGAATTACTAATAACCTGCAAAATTATAAGCCCAAATAGTAAATTATACTAAAATAATATAAATTATACCAATGTATCATAAAAAAAAATCAAAAACATGTAAATGATGCATGAGAGAAAATTCAAAGTGACATAGTAATTCAATGTAATCAAGTGAAAATTTTCTAAAGGTAGATAAATTGTATGACAAATTTCCATTACAAGACATTATGGAGATTGAGCATAACATCCTTGACCATCAAATACGGTATTTAAATTTTTTACAAAGTTTTCGAATCCCTTAGAGAATAAAAGATTTAATAACATTAAAATTATTATTTCTCAAGATAGAATTCAACTACATGACTCTAATGAAATCTATTTTGTCTCAATCGAAACTTATTTAGAATTACTATAAAATACAAATTAAATAGGCATAAATAATAATAAATTACTAATTTAGTATTAAAAAATACTTAGCAAAGCATAAATGAGATGAATTATCGAAATGCAACATAATCAAATTAGTGGAATGTTGAAGTTACATGAGAAGTGAATTTTTCATAGTAATATAATCAAATGTAAGACATTTCAAGAAATGAGAAATTATACAAGAAAGTTACATTTCATGATACTTGAAGATCAAAACCATAAAAAACATGTTAAAAAAATATAAAAATTAGTATTTAATTAAGTAGAGCTCCTTGAACCATTTCCAAACAATATAAATATAAATAATAATGAATTGTTATCTTAATATTAAGAAAAATAATATTAAAGTTGGAATGAGGTAAAATGAAATAATATAACATAACATTATCAATGTAATATAAAGTTCACAAGAGAGGTGATTTAGAGTTAGATTATAATATGACAACATCAATGTGAAAAATTAGAATTGATGAGATAAGATGTAAAAGAATGTTGTATTCGAATCACTATGGAAAATGAGCGTAGCATGATCCATCAACAAATTAGAAATGTAGCAAAATAAATCCTAAAGCATACCAAACTCTTAGAAATTATAATATTTCAAAATTTTAAAAAATAATATTTAGTTATGTTGAGCTCATTAGGATGTGTTCAAGGATATTTTTCATATCAAAAGGACAACATTTTTAGTTATTACAAATTAAAAAATTAAACAACCATAAATAATAATAAATTATTATTTTCAAATCACGTATATATACATTAAAGATAAAATAAGATAAATTGAAGCAACATAATATAAAAAACCAAATATAAATGCAAAATTTTGAAAAATGAGATAAATTATACTTAAATGTTCCATACAAAGATATTAAGGTCATAGAAAATAATAAACTCGAATGAAAAATCAAGTATACATCAAAATATTTTTTTAAATCAAGTTAGAAATCAAAGAAAATATGTGACATTAAAATATAAAAATGATTATTTAATTAGATAGGTCTCATTGAAATAGCTCCAATGATGTGGGCTTCATCACAAATGCACCTCATTTGGAATTATTACAAATTATCATATAAAATAACCATAAAAAAATTATCTATTTTAATATGAAGTAAATATATATTAAAGTTGAAACAAAATAAATGGAAGAAATTTAATATAACCAAATCAAAATGGTGTAATTATCATGTAAAGGGAGAATAATAGTTTTGAAGTAATATAACCAATTATATTGAATAACTTTGAAAAAGAGAAATAAATTATATGAGAAACTAGCATATTAAGATACTAAGGAGATCGAGTATAACATTATCAATCATAAAATTAGATACGAATAAATATGTTTCAAAAATTATACCAAAAAAATAAAAAAATAAAATACATAAAAATTTACAAATGAATATTTAATTAAAAAAAGGTCATTGGGGTAATTATAATGACATTTGTTTTGTGTCGATTAGATGTCATCTGCAATTACTATGAATAACCAAGGAAAAAAGTATAAATAATAGCAATTATCATTTTACTTTTAAATGAATATAAAATGAACCTAAAACGTGTTAAATTAATGAATTTTAATATAACTAAGTCAAAGTAATGCAAAACTTCAATAATAGAAAAGTTATATTTTAATAGCCATATAACCTAATCAAAACAAAAAAAAATAAAAAAATTAGTTAAATTCCAAAAATATATTAATTATAACATCATTAATCATAAAATTAGATATGAATTAAGATGTGTCATAAGATATTCCAAAAGCCTAGAAAGTAAAATGTTTGTAACTATATAATTGAATATTTGATAAGATTGAAACCATTGAGAAGAGTTGAATGACATTTGCTTTGTCTTATTTGGATGTCAAATATAATTACCATGAATTTCCAAAGTCATTAGACATAAAATATAAATAAACATTATTTTAAAATTAAGCAAATATATATTAAACTAAAATGAGATAAATTAAAATAATATGATATATCCAAATAAAACTGATGTAAATGTCATATACGAGTATAATAAGAGAACATATTCTAAGAAAAGCAAATATTGTTTAAAAAAAAGGCCAATTATGTCGAAAAGTTGGATTACAATAAACTATGAATATTGATTGTAATATTCTTCAATGTCAAATTAGGTAAAAATCAAAATATTTTATAAATAATACCAAATCACAATATTAAAAATATAAAAATAAAAAATTGATTAGATAAATCTCTTCGAGGAGAGTCCAACAACCTCAATTCCACCTTGATTAGATCACATTTAAAGTTAATAAAAATTAACAAAGAAAACAAGAAAATTGTTAACAAATAATTATTTTAATATCATGTAAATATACATTAAATATAAAATGAGATACATTGAAGCAATAATATATAGCCAAATCACTATGATGTAAAAAGTCAACCATAATAGATTCAGAGTATCAAAGTGATATAACCAAATCAATGAAAAAAATTTAATGAAAAGAGATAAACTATATGGGCAAGTTGGTCACAAAAAAAACTAAGCAAAATGACTGCAACATCCTTGATGGTCAAAATTGTTATGAATCTAAATATCTTGTATAAGACAACAAACTTTTAGAAGGTAAAATATTTAAAAATAAAAAATAAATATTTAATTTGATAGTGCTTGATGTGATGAGTCCAACAATTCTTCTTTCATCTTGTTAGAACTTCATTTTGAATAACTGTGACTTACAATAGAAAATTGATATAATTAATAACAAATTATTATTTAAATACTAAACAATTATATGTTAAAGCTAAAATGAGATTAATTAATCTAATCCTATATAACCAAATTATGGTGAATTAAAGGTCACATAAAATGAGAATAAGAGCTTTATCATAGTGTATCTAAATCAAATACAAAAAGTTGAAGTGAAGTAAATTGTATGGTAAATTATCATTCTACGATCCTAAAAAAATTGAGGGTAATATCCTTGATTATCAAATCATGTATAAAATGAAATGTCTAGTTAATGATGCAAAAAAAATACAAAAATAAAGTATTTAAAAATATAAAAATAACTATTTAATAAGATAAAGCTCATTTTGATGTGTACAAAGATGTTTATTTTGTTTCCATTTGGAATTACGGTAACTTACAAAAATAAATAGCTATAACTAATAATAATTTATCATTTGAATATAAAATAAACATATTTTATACTTTAAATGATATAAAATGACGCACGAAAATATAACAAAATCAAATCATGGTGAATTAGTTTTTTATAGTAATATAAACTAGTAAATTTAAAACATTTGAAGAAAAACAATCAATTAGATGGCAAAGTTCTTTTCTAAGGTAATCGACTATAACACCATCAATATTTATATTAGGCGTGAATCAAATTGTCCTATAAAATTTCTAAAATACAAGAAAATAAAAAGTTAAAAAAATAAAAATAAGTATTTTATTAGATAGATCTCATTAAGACATGTTAAATGTTCTTTGTTTCATCTCTATCACTCTCATTTGGAATTACTATAAATTAACAAGTAATTAAACATAAAAAAATGTTAGATTAGTACAACAATGTTAAGTAATTATATATTAAGCTAAACTAAGATAGCTTTTGGCAATATAATGTGACCAAATCAAAAGAATTTCATGGTTAATACTAGAGGAGAATTCGAGTTAAAAAGTAATATAACCAAATCAAAATAAAAGACTTGAGTAATGTGATAAATTATATGGAAGAGTTGCATTCCAATATGATATAAATATCAAGTGTAATCTTCTTAATCATCAAATCATTAACATCAAGAGTTGCACTCCAAATGAGATTCGATGAGACGTAACTTTTTTAATGAACTTTTTCAAACAAAAAATTTATTCTCTATTTATACATACTTTTTAGTTTTTTTTTCATTTTTTTTTATTCATTATTATTTATACATGATTTGACAATCGAAGATGTTACAAATCATCTCCTTAATATTTTGGAGTGTGACTTTCTCATTTAGTTTATCTTATTTCCTTAATTGTTTTCTTTGATTTAGCTATATTTTGATGAAACTCAAATTCTCATTTACTATGACCATAACATCCTTTGATTTGGTTATATTACACAACTTTAATTTATCTTATTTTAGCTTTATTATATATTTTCTTAGTATTAAAATAATACTTTTTTCATATTTTTTCTTAGTTACTTTGGTAATTAATAATTATTAAAATGAGCTAAGATCAAGATGAAATAAGCATTGTTGGGCACATTTCTGTGAGCTTTATTAAATTAAAAATTTATTTCTATATTTTTAAATACTTTATTTACTAAAACCTTTGCAGCTTACTGAGACGTTTTGATTTGTAACAAATTTGTGAAGAATGTTAGTAGACTTGATCCCCATAGACTTTTTTTGAATGCGACTTTCTCAAAAAAATTATCTTAAGTCAAAAATAGTTTGGCTTTACTTTTTTTCTAAGTAACTCTAAATCTCTTCTCATACCACAATTACATAACTTTTATTTAGTTATACTACATTGTTCGTATTTATCACATTTTAGCATTGGAGTATATTTCCTTAATATTAAAGTTTTTTATTATTTATGCTTATTTATTTTAGTAATTGATAAATATTATAAGTAAGGTCAAATCAAGAGGAAACAAACGTCATTGACTTATCTTGATGAGTTCTATTAAATTAGATATTATTTTTTAAATATTTTTTTTTTAATTTTTTAATTTTCTAAGGTTTTAGCATTCTTTTAAGATATTTCAATTTATTTTCTAATTTTATGATCCTCAACATTTCTCTTGATCTTCTTAGTATCTTAGAATGCATCTTTTTTCTCACAATTTATCATATGTTTTAAATATTTTTTTTTTATTTCATTATATTATTATGAAACTCTAATTCTCTATTCTTTTGACATTTATATCACTTAGGTTTGGATAAATTAAGTAGATCACTTGACTTTATCCCATTTTAACTTTAATAAATATATTCTTAATATTAAAAAAAATTTAATATATATGTTTTTTACTTTTTATTTAGCAAAAATTCTTTCTAAAATTTGATTGAAATGAAATAGATACTATTAAAATTTTCTCAATGAATTCTATCAAATAATGTTTTTTAATATTTTTATTACAAGGTTTTATCAACTTTTATGAGTCATTTAAATTTGTACATGACTTGCTAATCGAAATTGTTATGCTCAATATCCTTAATATCCAGCAATGAAACTTTATTGTAGAACTTATGTCCATTTTTGAAATGTTTTCTTTCATTTTGGTTTATTGATATTATATACATTCCTTTGATTTTTTTATCATATATTATTCTGATTTATCATATTTTAAATTTAATATACATTCACTTAATATTAGAATATTAATTTTTTATTATTTATTTTAGTCATTTTTTGTTTTTCTAAATGAGGTGTGATGGGGAAAAACATGTCAATGACTTAGTCTTGACGAGATCTATCAAACTATATATTCTTTTTCAAAAAAAATTTAATATTTTATTTTTAAAATTTTCTCATGTTTTATGAGTCATTTAAACATGTGCTTGATTTGATGATCAATTATGTTATACTCATCGTTCATATTTCTAGCAACGTACTTTTTAAAAATAATTTATCTCATTTCTAAAAATAGTTTTCTTTGATTCTATTATATTAGTATGAAATGCTATATATTTAACATGTTTCTTTTATATCACTTTTCTTGGTTATATTACATTATTTTAATTTATCACTTTTTAGTTTTAATATATTTTTACTTAATCTTAACTTATTTATTTTTTCTTATTTATTTTGTGTTACTTTTGTATATCATAATAATTCCAAATGAGATTCAATAAGGTTGAAAGAAGGATTGAAGGACTAGTCCAAATGAGCTCCATCAAAATAAATATTTATTTTCATAATTTTAAATATTTTATTTAAAAATTTTTTAACATGCTTTTTAGTATGACTTGATTTATACATTATTTAATGATAAAGAATATTACACTTGATCTCCTTAGGGTCATGAAATGCAAATTTTTCAATTAATTTATCTTATTTCTTAAAGGTTTTTACTTTGATTTGCCTATATTACAATATAAATCCAAAGATCTTCTCTAATAGTATTTACATCACCTTGATTCGATTATAATATATTATTTCTATTTTTCTCATTTTAGTAATATTATTTTTTTAACATCAAAAATATTATTTTATTATTATTTATGCGTCTTTACTGTGCTAGTTTAAAGTTATTATAATAGAGTTTAAGTTGAGATGAAACAAATGCCTTTTAAGTTTTATTGAAGAGTTTTATTTATTTAAATAACATTTTTATATTTTTAAACAATTTTTTTGCTTTAAGGTGTTGACATGTTTTACGAGGTATTTCAATTCATACATGATTTGATCATCGAGATTGTTAAACTTGACCCCATTAGTATCTTGAATGCAACTTTCATTCTAATTCTAAATCATTTGTTGCATGACCCATATATGTCTAGATTTTTGTTATATTACATTGCTTTAATTTATCTTATTTGACCTTTAGATTATATTTATTTAATATTTAATTAATAAAATATTGTTATTTATGCTTGTTAACTTTTGTAATTCCAAAACAAATATGGTCAATATTAAATGAATGCCATGGACTTATCTTGCTAAGTTTTTATCAAATTTTTATGTTTATATTATTAAATGTTTTATTTTCTATGGATTAGCACTCTATATGAGTTAATTTCTATTTGTAGCTAATTTATTGATTGAGGATGATACACTCAATCTCGTCAGTATCTTGGAATGTAACTTTCTTATACAATTTATATTATTCCTTGAAATGCTTTTCTTTGATTTGGTCATATGGTTACGAAGCTCTGATTCTTCTCTTTTAAGACCATTACAACATTTTGATTTGGTTATATTACATTACTTCAATTCATCTAATTTAAAATTTAATATATCTTTTTGTAATATTAAAAAATAATATTTTTATTAATTATGCTCTTTTAACTTTAGTATTTGGAAGAAATTCTAGATGAGCTCTAATTAAAGAAAATGGTTATTAAACTCATGAAAATGAGCTCCACCAATTATATATTAATTTTTATTATTTCAAATATTTTAGTTTTTTGGGATTTTAAGATACTTTTCTAGACATTTGGTTTCACGACTGATTTGATGATCAAAGATGTTATGCTTGATCCCCTAAGTATCTTGGAATGTAAATTTTCATAATAATTCATTTCATTTCTTCAATTTTTTATTTTGTGATATTGTTATGCAACTTCAAATTTACCATAAAATGACCTTTAAATAAGTATTATTTGGTTGCATTACATTTTTAAATTTTTGTCATTTTAAGTTTTAATATATTTTTTCTTAATATTAAAAAATAGTTTAATATTATTTTTGCTTATTTAGTTTGTAATTTGTAGTTATTATGAACAAGGTTTGATAAAGGTTAAACAAATCTTGTTTCACATATCACTATGAGTTGATCTCATTAAATATTAATTTAAAAATTTTTAAATATTTTTTTGTATTTTTGAATTACTTTATAGCCATTTTTATCTGTACTTATAATAGACAATGTTACACTTAATATCCTTAGTATCTTTGATTAAAAATTTCCCATGTAATTAGTGTCATTTCTAAAATACTTTGATTTTAATTTTTATATATTACTATGAAAAAATAACTCTTTTATTAAGTGATTTTAAAATCACTACAATTTGTTTATGTTATATTCAGGAGTTTATCTCATTTTAGCTTTGTTATATTTTGCTTTTTTTGTAGTAACAATATACAACGTTCAAGTGAGAACTACAAAATTATGCCATTATTTTTGTATTTGTTTTTTAATTTTATAAGGATTTAGCATACATTATAAAACATTTAGATTCATACTTTATTTGAAGATTAAGAATACTATTCTTTATTTACTTTGTATCTTAAACAACAACTTTCCCAAAAATTTCTCTAATTTTCCAAAGTAATTTTCTTTGATGTTCTTATGTCTCTTTGTAACTCTAAATCACCTCTTATTTTAATTTATAGGTTATTGATTATCCTATATTATATTATTTTAAATTATTTCATTTTTAAATTAACATTAATATAAAAACTTTTATATTATGCCATTATTTTTATGGACTCCACTGGACTCCACAGGACGAGAACTACCAAATTATGCCATTATTTTTATATTTCTGTTTTTAATTTTTTAAGGATTTGGCATACATTACAGGACATTTAGATTCATACTTTGTCATCTCATTTTTTTAATATATGATTTCTTATTTTAAACTAATAATTTATTATTATTTATGTTTATTTATTTTGAAAAGTCATAGTTATTCCAAACATTTTTTGGGAAAAAATAGACACCATTGTACTTTCTTTATTCAACTTTAATCAAATAAGATATAATAAAGATGAAATAAATGTCATTTAACATATCTTGTTGAGGTCAAATAAAATAAATACTAATTTATATATTTTTAAAAATTTCTTTTATAATTTTTATACCTTTTGAGACATTTTGATTTACACTTGATTTAATGATCGAGGATGTTACTTTTGGTTACTTTAGTATCAAGGAATCAACTTCATAATATAATTTATCCCATTTCTTAAAATTTTTAGCTTTGGTTGTCTTGAATAATATAAAAATCTAAATAATCATGCATGACATCATTAAATCACTTTGATGTGGTTTTATTAGATTCTTTAATTTATTTCATTTCAACTTCAATATATATTTACAAAATATTTAAATAATTATTCATTATTTTTTTTATTTTTTTACTTTGATAATTTGAAGTAATTCCAAAAAAACCTTTGATTAAGATGAAATAAGCATCTTTTGAGTCATCTTGATGTGCTCTAAGTAGTTTTATATTGATTTTCTAATTTGTAAATATTTTATTTTCTGGGGTATTTGCATTCTTTAGTGCCATTTTGAGTCTTACAACATTTGAATATTAAGTATATTACATGCAATCTCCTGAGTATCTTAGAATGCAACTTTCTTATATAATTGTTTTTCAGTACTTCAAATTTATTTTTTTAGTTTGGCTACCCTACTATCTAACCCTAAAGCTCATATCATGTTACTTGTACATTGCTTCAATTTTTTATGTTACATTACTTTAATATTGCTCATTTTAATGTTAAAATATACTTAATATTAAAATAAAAAGTTATTATTATTTGTGCTTATTTTCATTAGTAATTTATAATAATTACAAATCATGCTTGATTAAGATGAAATAGATGTCAATGGACTCATCTAAACAAACTCCATATAATTAAATATTCATTTTCTATACTTCTAGATATTTTATGTTCTAGGGTTTTGGCATGCTTTACAAGTCATTTTTATTTATACATGTTTTAGTGATTGAGGTGGTACACCCAATCTTGTTAATATCGTAGAACTGAATTATCCCATATATTTGCTAACATTTCTATAAATATTTTGCAATGATTCGATTAGATTACTATATAACACATAAACTCTTTTTATATGACTTCTAAAATGATTTCATTTGGTTATATTATATTTATTCAATCTGTCTCATTTTCACACACACACAGACACACATATATATATATATTCTTAATATTTTAAAAAATAATTTATTATTGTTTGTTCTTATTAATTCAATAATTCTTGGTAATTCTAAGTGATGTCTAATCATGGCAAAAGAAACATCGTTGGACTGCTATAAAATATAATTTTTCAAATATTTTGTCCCATTTTTTCAAATGCTTTACTTTAGTTTTGTTATATTACTATGTTACATGAAATCTCTTATTTGTGTGGCCCTTATATCACTTTGATTCAATTACATTTCATTGTTTCAACTTATCTCACTTTATTATTTACATATATTTATTTATCTTTAAAAAAGTATTTTTTTAATTATGCATACTTTTGGTAACTTCCACATTTACGAATGATGTCTGATTGAGATGAAACACATGTTGTTGGACTCATCTCGATGACCTCTATCCAATTAAGTAAATAATTTTATATTTTAAAACAACTCATTTTATAGCATTTTGGCATGCTATAGATGATATTTTGACTTGTACCTAATTCAATAATCAAGGATGTTGCACTTAATTTATTTAGCATTTCAGAAAACAACATTCACTATAGTTTTTCTCATTTGATTTGGATGTATTTCTTCTTATCTCTAAATCTTTACTCATATAACATTTGAATATCTTTTTTCATTACATTAAATTGTTTCTATTTATGTCATTTTAACATTAAGTTATATTGACCTAATATTAAAATAATAATTTAATATTATTTATGCTAATATTTATTTTGGAAATTCATAATAATTACAAATCAAATCCAATTGAGATGAAACAAATTTATTTGGAATCAACCCAATGAGCTTTCTCAAATTAACAATTTTTAATGTTTTTAAATATCTTATTTTCTAAGGTTTTGGTATGCTATGTTAGATATTTTGATTCGTGTCATATTTAAAGATTAAGAATGTTGTACTAAATCTCCTTAGTATCTTATAATGTAACTTTCTTATATTATTTATGTTAGTTAAAATTTTTCATTTTTATAACGTAATTTTAAAAAGTTATGGTAAATCTTGTCCCATGCGATAATTACATCTTTTTAATTTTGTTATATTGTCTTGCTTTAATTTATTACATTTCAGCTTTAATATGTATTTTTTAAAAAATTTAGATAATAATTTTTTATTTTTTTATAATAACTTAATTTATAATTAGCAAAATTTCAAGGGGTTGTCCAACTGTTACGAAACAAGCAACTCTCCTCAATAAGCCCTGTATCTAAATTAATTTTCTATTTTTAAATATCTTACTTTTTAGGGTATTTTACAATTTTTGAGAAACTTTAGTTCATTTTTATTTCATGATTGAATGCATTATACTTGACCTCCTTAGTATCATTAATGCACCTTTTACGTACAATTTATCTCATTTTTTTAATGTTTTCTTTTCATTATATTTTATTTCTATGAAACTCTAATTGCCTTATAATGTTGTCTTTCCATTGCTTTCATTATGTTATATTGTATTATTTCAATTCGTTTAAGTTTAGCTTTTTCATATATTAACTTAATATTTAATTAATATTTCAACATTGTTTATGATGATAATTTTTCATTAGACTTATATCATTGAGCTCTATCCAATTGAATATTCATTTTCATGTTTTTATATATTTTATTTTTGAATGTTTTATCATTCCTTATGAGCTATTTTAATTTGTTACATAATTAATGATCATGGAGGTTAGCCTTAATCTCCTAAGAGGATTTAAACTCTAAATCTCTTCTCATGTGACATTTGCATCGCTATAAATAAGAAATATAATGTTGCTTCAATTTATTTAATTTTGGTATTATTAAATATTTATTTGAGAATAAATATAAAAACTTGTTATTTTTATATGCTTATTTGCATTGTTAATTTTTTGTTTCTCTAAATGTGGTCTAATCGAGATGAAACAAACTCGTTGGACTTGTCTCAATGAGTATTTTGTACTTTTAATTTTATTTTATTTTTAAAATTTTTTAATTTTATATTATTTTTTACACTTTATTAGATGTTTTGATTTGTGTCATATTTAATGATTGAGGATGAAATACTTGAATAACAAAGTACCTTATATTCTAATTTTCTTGCACAATTTATCTTCTTGCTAAAGTTGTCAATTAGTTACAATACCATGTAACTCAAAATCTCCTTTCATTTGGCCTTTACATTGCATTGCTTTTCATAGATTACATTGCCCTAACTATCTAACTTCATTGTTTTTATATATTTACTTAATATTTAAAAAATAATATATTCTTAGATATTCTTATTTTAAAAATTTATAATAATTCAAAATGATATCCAATTGAGACAAAAAAAATAATTGCACTTGTCTGAACATGCTCCATTAGTTAAAAACTTATTTTCATATTGTAAGGAATTTTATTTTCTATCACCAAGGCGTAACTTATGAAATTTTTTATTTTTACTTAATATGATGATCAAGAATATAATATTCAATCTCCTTAGTATTTAAAATGAATGCTTCTTATAGAATTTATCCTATTTCTTAAATTTTTTTTGTTTAATTTTGTTACGATGCATTGAAACTCAAATCTTTTGTAGTGTGGCCTATTTATTATATTATATTTTCTAAATTTGTCTCACTTAAGCTTAAATATATATGTACTTAATTGTAATGTAATAATTTATTATTATTTTTTCTTATTTACTTTAACAATTCATAGTAATTCGAATTAAGGTCAATTCAGACAAACTAAATATTATTAGATTTTTCTTGATGAGATCTATTCAATTAAATATTCAATTAAACATACATTTAAATATTTTATTTTTTTAATGATTATGAATGTCTTGAGGGAATTTAATTAGTATGTGATTTAACAATTGATTATGTTTCCCTCCATTTCTTTAGTGTCATGGGATGCAACTTTCACATCCATTGTTTCTTATTTTTTTAATTTTTGCTTTCTTTTGGCTATATTACAATTAAATTATAATTATACTCTCATGTGACCTTTGCATTGCTTAGCTTTGCTTATATTATACTTCCATAATTGAGCACATTTCAAATGTATTATATATTTTCATAATATTTAAAAAATACTTTTATTTGTGCTTATTTGTCGTAGTAATTTTTAGTATTTCAAAATTATGTCTAATTGAGTCAACAAAAGCTTTGTTATGCTCATCAAGTTGGCTCCATTCTATTAAATATTAATTTATTTTAGATATTTTATTTTGTAGGATTTGGCATGCTGTACACTCAATGTTTTTTGTATCCTAGGATGCAACATTAGCTCAGAATTATTTCTAATTGTTTAAGTTTTTTCACTTTGATTTGACTTTATTCCAACTCATCTTTAAATTTATTATTGTATGGCCTTTAAATGATTTTTGATTTGGTTATGTTACTTTGTATCACTTGATCTCTTTTCAAATTTAATATAAGTTTACATAACATTAAAATAAAAATTTAATAACATTTATGATTATTAACTTTGGTAATTTACAAAACTTCACGACTCATTTGATCAGGACAAAATAGATGTAGTTGGAAACATTTTCATGAGCTCTATCAAATTAAAAATTCTTTTTAACATTTTAAAAAACTTTATTTTTAGTGTTTTCAGATACTTTATGGGACTTTCGAATTTAGACCTGATTTTACAATCGAGGATGCTACATTTGATCTCCTTAATATCTTGGAATGTAACTTTCTCATGAGATTTACTTAATCCATCAAATTTTTCCCTTTGACTTGGTTATAGAAGTATATATGGTCTAAATTTTGTCTCATGTGACCTATGCATCACTTTGATTTAATTGTATAATATTACTTTAGTTTATCTTGTTTCAACTATAATGTATATTTAGTTAGTATTAAATTATTAATTTTTCCTATTTTACTCATATTTACTTTTGTTATCTACAATAATTCTTAGTGAAGCATTTTTGGGATGACGAGCATCACTAACTCATCTCAAATGGCTCTATGGCTGTGTTAAGATTTATTAAACATTTTTGTTTGATTATATTATGATAAAACTTTAATTAACCACACATGCATTTTTTACACTAGTTTAGTTTATGTTGATTTATCTTATTATATATTTAATTAAAATTAAAAATGTTAATTTATTATTATTTATGCTTATTTATTTTGTGAACTTATAGTATTTATAAACAATGTGAGCTTGAGATGAAAAAAGTTGTTGCATTTTCTTAAAAAAGTTATATACAATTAAATATTTAATTTATATTTTATAATTAATATTATTTTCTATATATTTGGTCTTTTTAACAATAGGCTTCAAATGTTATAAAATTTGATCATCAAAGGTGATACTTTATATCTCCTTAGTATCTTAAAAAAATATTTTTCATACAATTAAATTTATTTCTTCAAATTGTTTACTTTGATTTGGTTATGTCATAATAAAACTCTAGTTCAACCCTCCATGACCTTTAAATTATCTTTATTTGATTATGTTATATTTTATAAATTTATCTCATTTATTCATTAATATACAATAACATAACATTAAATTAATAATTTTAATGAAAGGTGATGTTACACCAAGTTTATTTAATATCCTTAAATGCAACTTGCCATAAAATTTACCTTTGATTATTAATATTGTTTTACTTTGATTTAGTTATATTAATTTGAAACTATAAATCTACTCTCTAGTAATCTTTACATTGATTTGATATGGTTATATAACATTATTTTAACATATCTCATTTTAGATTTAATATATATTTATTAAATATTAAAATAATAATTTATTATTATTTATGATTATTTATTATTGTAATACATAGTAATACTTTATGAAGATTTAATGAGGCTAATTAAACAATGGGTTCTATCTAATTAAACATTTATTTATAAATTTTAAAATATTTTATTATTTATACAATAAGTATACTTTACATGTCATTTTAATTAATATTGAATTGATGAACTATGATGTTACACTTGATATCCTTAGAATCTTTGAATGCAACATTCTTATAAAGTTTGTTTTACTTCAAATGTTTCACCTAATTTGCCTATATTTTTGTAAAACTATAATTCTTATCTTGTGTGGCCCTGGTGTCACTTAAATTTAGTTATATTATATTATTTCAATATATCTCATTGTTTTCTTTAATGAATATTTACTTAATATTAAAATAATAAGTGTTAGTTATTTATGCCTTTTAATTTTGTTAATACATAGTAATTCACAAAGGAGTTTTGATTTAAGCTAAACAATATCGTTTGACTCCTTTAGACAAACTACATCAAATTAAATAGTCAATTTTTAAATTATAAATATTTTATTTTCGATGACCTTTGGCATACCTTATGACAAATTTTAATTCATATAAGATTTTATGATCAAGGATGTCACACTCAATCTAATTAGAATGTTGGAATACTAATTTCCAATTCAATGTGCATTATTTATTCAAATGTTTCACTTTAGTTATGTCATATTACTACTAAACACTTATTTACTTCTCTTATGATGTTGACATGTCTTTATTGTGATAAATTATATTGCTTCAATTCAATTAACTTTAGGTTTATTATACATTTACTCTATTATAAATTAATACTTTGTAATTTCTAATGATAATTGATTTGTGTAATTCATAATAATTTCAAAAGACATTTGATTGAGATTAAAGAAATATTATTGGACGTTTTTGTAATTACATTTTTTTAAAAATTTTAAAATTGTTTTTGGCTTTATCAAGTTTTATGTCGAATATTAATTTATATTTGATTTTAATAATCGAGGATATTACTCTAGATCTCCTTACTATCTTGGAATATAACTTTCTTATACAAAGTTTCTCATTTATTTATATTTTTGTATTTATTTCCTTATATTTTTATTTAACTCTAATCTCTTATCATGTGTCCTTTAAATCAATTTGATTTTACTATATTACATTGCTTCAATTTATCTCAAATCAACTTTGATATATATTTACTTAATATTAAAATATTAACTTGTTATTATTTATGCCTATTTACTTGGGTTATTCTCAGTAATTTCAAACAAAATAGATTGATATGAAATCGAAGTCATTATATTTGTCTACATTAGCTTTATCTAATTAAAAATTCATTTCGATATTATTAGAATTTTTATGTTCTAGGCTTTTATCACAATTTACAAGTCATCCAAATCAAAGGTGGTATTACAATTGAAGATGTAACACTTGATCTCCATAATGTCATATGATTTAACTTTCATTATTTGATTTGTACCATTTTTTTAAATGTTTTAATTTAATTTTGTTATCTTCCTACATAACTCTAAAAACAATCTTATGTGACCTCTTAAAGTTTTTTATTTGATTAAATTATATTACATCAACTTGTCTCAATTCAACTTTAATATAAATATATATACACTAAATATTTAAAAACTAATTTAATATTTTTTGCTTTTATTTCGTTATTAATTCCATATAACTCTAAGCAATGTGTGATTGAGATGAAATAAAAATAAATGAAGCCCTCTAGGTAATCTCTATCCATTTAGATATTTATTTTTAAATGTTTATGGCTTTGGCATGTTTTATGAGATATCTTAATTTATGCCTAGTTTGACAATTAACAATATTACTTTAGATCTTATTGTAATCTTGCAATAGAAG
Organism: Vanilla planifolia; assembly: GCA_023846275.1. Taxonomy (NCBI): domain Eukaryota; kingdom Viridiplantae; phylum Streptophyta; class Magnoliopsida; order Asparagales; family Orchidaceae; genus Vanilla; species Vanilla planifolia. The sequence goes on from JAIUJO010000362.1 coordinate 382,913, forward strand.
ATGAACAAAGGGAAGAAGAAGAAGAAGAAGAAGAAAAGAACAAGAATAAGAATAAGAATAAGAAGAAGAAGAAGAAGAAGAAGAAGATGAAGAAGAAGAAAAAGTAGAAAAAGAGAAGAAGAGGAAAGAGAAGAGGAAGGAGAAGAAGAAGAAGAAGAAGGAGACAAAGAAGGAGAAGAAGAAGAAGAAGAAGAAGAAGAAGAAGAAGAAGAAGAAGAGGAATAAGAAGAAGAAGAAGAATAAGAAGAAGAAGAAAAAGTAGTAGTAGTACAAGTAAAAGAAGAAGAAGTAGAAGAAGAAGAAAAGAAGTCAAAAAATAAGGAGAAGATGAAGAGAAAGAGGAAGGAGAAGATGAAGAAGATGATGATGAAGGAAAAGTAGAACAAGAAGAAGAAAAAGAAGAAGAAGAAGAAGAAGAAGTAGTAGAAGAAGTAGAAGAAGAGGAAGAAGAAGGAGAAGGAGAAGACGAATAAGAAGAAGAAGAATAAGAAGAAGATAAAAAAGAGAAAGTAGAAGGAGAAGAAGAAGAAGAAGAAGAAGAAGAAGATGATGATGATGGTGATGATGATGAAAAAGAAGTAGAAGAAGAAGAACAAGAAGCAGAAGTTTGGGAAGAAGAAGAAGAATTGGAAGAAGAAAAGAAGAAGAAGAAGAAGAAGAAGAAGTTGAGGAAATATAAATGGAAGAGAAGAAGAAGAAGATGATGAAGGATAAGAAGAAGAATAAGAAGAAAAAGAAGAAGAAAAAGACGAAAAAGAAGAAGAAGAAGAAGAAGAAGGAGATGAAGAAGAAGAATAAGAAGAAGAAGAAGAGAAAGAGGAGAAGGAGGAGAAGTAGAAAAGGACGTAGAAGAAGAAGAAGAAGAAGAAGAAGAGGAAGAAGAAGAAGAAGAGGAAGAAGTAAGGGGAGAAGAAGTATTAGAAGATGACGATAGAGAAGAAGAACAAGAAGATCAAGAAGAAAATGAAGAAGAATAAGGAGAAGAAGAAGAAGTAGTAGAAGATGATGATAGAGAAGAAGAAGTAGAAGAACATGAACAAAAAGATGAAGAAGAAAATGAAGGAGCAGGAGAAGAAGAAGAATAAGTAGGATAAGGAGAAGAAGAAGAAGATGGAGAAGAACTAGAAGAAGGAGAAGGATAAGAACAAGAAGAATGAAAAGAAGAAGAAGAAGAGGAAGAAGAAGAAGAAGAAGAAGAAGAAGAAGAAGAAGAGGAAGAAGAAGGAGAAGAAGAAGGAGAAGAAGAAGAAGTAGAAGAAGAAGAAGAAGAAGAAGAAGAAGAAAAAGTAGAAGAAGTAGAAGAAGTGGAAGAAGAAGGTAGAGAAGAAGTAAAAGAGAAAGTAGAAGACGGAGAAGAAGGAGAAGAAAAAGAAGAAGAAGAAGAACCAGAATAATAAGAAGAAGAAGAATATGATGAAGAAGAAAAAGAAGATGAAGAATAAGAAGTAGAAGTTTGGGAAGAAAAAGAAGAATTGGAAGAATAAAATGAAGAAGAAGAAGAAGACGAAGAAGAAGTTGAGGAAATATAAAAAGAAAGGAAGTAGAAGGAGAAGAAGAACGAGAAGAAGAAGTAGTCGATGATGAGGATGAAGAAGAAGAAGAAGAAGAAGAAGGTAAAGAAGAAAAAGAAGTAGAAGAAGAAGAAGAACAAGAACAAGAAAAAGAGAAGGAAGAAGAAGAAGATGGAGAAGAAGTAGTAGAAGAAAAAGAAGAAAAAAAACTAAAAGAAAAAGAAGGAGAAGAAGAAGAGGAGAAGGAAGAGGATGAAGAAGAAAAGAAGATATTGATGATGATGAAGAAGATGATGAAGAAGAAGAAGAAGAAAAAGAAGAAGATGATGATGAAGAACAAGAATAGAAGAAGAGAAGAAGAAGAAGAAAAGAACTAGAAGAAGAAGTAGAAAAGAAGAAGAAGATGGAGAAGAGGAAGAAGGAGAAGAAAAAGAAGGAAAAAAAGTAAAATAAGGAGTAGATAAAGAAGTTGTTGATGAAGAAAAAGAAGTAGAAGAAGAAGAAGAAAAAGAACAGAAAGAAAAAGGGGAAAAAAGAAGAAGAGAAAGAAGAAGAAGAAGAAAAAGATGATGATGAT
>JAIUJO010000362.1:390000-397500 GCA_023846275.1 Vanilla planifolia
AGAAGTAGTTGTACAAGAAGAAGAAAAGGAAGAGGAGATGAAGATGAAGAGGAAGGAGAACAAGAAGCAAAAGAAGAATAAGAAGAAAAAGAAGTAGAAGAATCAAAAGAGAAAGAAAGGGAAGTAAAAGAAGGAGAAGAAGGGGAAGAAGAAAAAGATGAAAAAGAAGAAAAAAACAAGAAGAAGAAAAAGAAGAAGAAAGAGAAGTAGATGAAGAAGAAGAAGAAGAAGGACAAGATGAAGAGGAAGAAGAAGAAGTAAACAAAGACAAAGAAGAAGAACGGGAAGAAGTTGAAGAATAATAAAAAGAAGAAAGAGAAGAAAAAGAAGAAGAAGAAGAAGAAGAAGAAGAAAAGTAGTAGTAGTAGTAGTAGAAGAAGAAGAAGCAGAAGAAGGAGAAGAAGATGGAGAAGAAGAAGAACAAGAACAAGAAGAAGCAGAAGTTGAAGAAGAAGAAGGAAAAGAAGATGGAGATGATGAAGAAGAAGAGAAAGAATAAGAAGAAGAATAAGAAGAAGAAAAAAATGAAGAAGAAGAGGAAGAAGAAGAAGATGAAGAAGTGGAAGAAGAAGATGAAGATGGAAACAACGACAAAGATGGAGAAGAAGAAGAACAAGAAGATGTAGGAATAGGATAAGGAGGAGCAAAAGAAGAAGAAGAAGAAGAAGAAGAAGAAGAAGAACATTAAGAAGAAGATGAAGAAGAAGAAGGGGAAGAAGGAGAAGAGGAAGATTAAGGAAAAGGAGGAGAAGAAGAACAAGAAGGAGAAGTAGAGGAATAACAAGAAGGAGAAGCAAAAGAAGAAGAAGAAGAAGAAGAAGAAGAAAAAGAAGAAGAAGAGGAAGTAGAAGAAGAAGTAATAGTAAAAGAAGAAAAAGTTGGAGAAGAAGAAGAAGAAGATGAAGAATTAGAAGAAGAAGAACAAAAAGAAGAAGAAGAAGTAGAAGAAGAAGAAGAAGAAGAAGAAGAAGGAGAAGAGGAAGAAAAAGAAGTAGAAGAAGAAAAAAAAAGAGCAAGAAGAAGAAGAAGAAGATGAAGAAGAACAACAACAACAACAAGGAGGAGTGGAGGAAGCAGAAGGATTAGAAAAGGAAGAAAAAAGACAAGAAGCAAAAGAAGACGAAAGACAAGTAGACAAAGAAGAGGCAAAAGAAGAAGAAGAACACGAGGAGGAGGAAGAAGAAGAAGAAGAAGAGGAAGAAGAAGTGCAAGCAGAAGAAGAAGAAGAATAAGATGATGAAGAAGTAGAAGAAGAGGAAGAAGAAGAAGAAGAAGAAGAATAAGAAGAAGAAATAACAGAAGAAGAAGAAGAAGGAGAACAAAAAGAAAAGGAGAAGAAGCAGAAGAAGAAGAAGAGAAAGAAGAAGAAGAAGAAGAAGAAGAAGAAGAAGAGGAAGAGGAAGAAGAAGGAGGCAAAGAAGAAGAAGAAGAAAAACAATAAAAAGAAAAAGAAGAAGTACAAGAAGAAGAAGCAAAAGAAGAAGAATAAGAACAACAAGAGGTAGAGGAAGAAGAAGAAAAAGAAGGATAGGAGAAAGAAGAATAAGAAGAAATAGCAGAAAAAGAAGGAGAAGCAGAAGGAGAAGAAAGCTTAGAAGTAGAAGAAGAATGAAAAAAAGGAGAAGTGAAAGAATAAGAAGAAGAAGAAGAAGGGCAAGAAGAAGAAGAAGAGGAGGAGGTGGACTTGGAAAGGGAAGAAGGAGAAGAAGGAGATGAAGGAGAAGAAGAAGAAGAAAAATAATAAAAGCATGAAGACGAAGAAGAGGAGAAACAAAGAAAGAAGAAATAGTAGGAGAAGAAGAAGTAGTTGTTGTTGTAATAGTAGTAGTAGCGGAAGAAGAAGAAGAAGAGGAATAGGAAGAAGATGGTGAAGAAGGAGAAGAAAAAGTGCAAGAAGTAGAAGAAGAAGAAGAAGATCAAGTAGAAGGAGAAGAGGAAGAAGTGGAAGAAAAAGAAGAAGAAGATGGAGAAGAAGAAGAAGAAGAATTAGAAGAACAAGAAGAACAAGAAGAAGAAGAAGTAGAAGAAGAAGGAGAAGAAGAAGAAGAAGAAGGAGAAGAGAAAGAAAAAGAAGTAGAAGAAGAAAAAAAAAGAGCAAGAAGAAGAAGAAGAAGAAGATGAAGAAGAAGAGGGAGAAGAAGAAGAAGAAGAAGAAGAACAACAACAACAACAACAAGGAGGAGTGGAGGAAGCAGAATGATTAGAAAAGGAAGAAAAAGGACAAGGAGCAAAAGAAGACGAAAGACAAGTAGACAAAGAAGAGGCAAAAGAAGAAGAAGAATACGAGGAGGAGGAAGAAGAAAAAGAAGAAGAAGAAGAAGAAGAGGAAGAAGAAGTGCAAGCAGAAGAAGAAGAAGAATTAAAAGAAGAAGAATAAGATGATGAAGAAGTAGAAGAAGAGGAAGAAGAAGAAGAAGAAGAATAAGAAGAAGAAATAGTAGAAGAAGAAGAAGAAGAACAAAAAGAAAAGGAGAAGAAGTAGAAGAAGAAGAAGAGGAAGAAGAAGAAGAAGAAGAAGAAGAAGAAGAGGAAGAGGAAGAAGAAGGAGGCAAAGAAGAAGAAGAAGAAAAACAATAAAAAGAAAAAGAAAAAGTACAAGAAGAAGAAGTAAAAGAAGAAGAATAAGAACAAGAAGATGTAGAAGAATAAGAACAACAAAAGGTAGAGGAAGAAGAAGAAAAAGAAGGATAGGAGGAAGAAGAAGAAGAAGAAAAAGAAGAAAAAGAAGGAGAAGCAGAAGGAGAAGAAAGCTTAGAAGTAGAAGAAGAAGGAAAAAAAGGAGAAGTGAAAGACGAAGAAGAAGAAGAAGGGCAAGAAGAAGAAGAAGAGGAGGAGGTGGGCTTGGAAAGGGAAGAAGGAGAAGAAGGAGATGAAGAAGAAGAAGAAGAAAAAGAATAAAAGGATGAAGACGAAGAAGAGGAGAAACATAGAAAGAAGAAATAGTAGGAGAAGAAGAAGAAGTAGTTGTAGTTGTAATAGTAGTAGTAGCGGAAGAAGAAGAAGAAGAGGAATAGGAAGAAGATGGTGAAGAAGGAGAAGAAAAAGTGCAAGAAGAAGAAGAAGAAGAAGAAGATCAAGTAGAAAGAGAAGAGGAAGAAGAAGTGGAAGAAAAAGAAGAAGAAGATGGAGAAGAAGAAGAAGAAGAAGAAGAGGAGGAATAAAAAGATGTAAAAGGACATGTAGAAGAGGAGGAAGAAGAAGATGATGATGATGATGATGGTGGTGAAGATGAAGAAGAACAAGTAGAGGAACCTGGAGAAGATAAAGAAGAAGAAGAAGAAGAGGAAATAGAAGAAGATGAAGAAGACGAAGAAGAAGAAGAAGAAGAAGAAAAAGAAGAAGAAAGAGATGATGAAGAAGAAGACAAAGAACAAGAAAAAAGGGAAAGCAGAAGTGAAAGGAGAAGGAGCAGAAGAAGAAGAAGAATTAGAAGAAGAAGAAGAAGAAGGAGAAGAAGAAAAAGAAGGGAAATAACAAACAGAAGAAGAAGAAGAAGAGAGAAGAAGAAGAAGGAAAAGAAGATGGAGAAGAAGAAGGAGAGGAAAAAGAAGGAAAAGAAGTTGTAGCAGTAGAAGAAGAAAATGAAGCAGAGGAAGAAGAGGAAGAAGAAAAAGAAGCAGAAGACAAAGAAGTTATTGGTGAAGAAGAAGTAGAGGAAAAAGAAGAAGGAAAAGAAGGTAGAAAAGAAGAAGAAGAAAAGATACAATTGAAGAAGTAGAAGAAGAAGAGAAGGAAGAAGAAGAGGAAGAAGAAGAAGAAGAAGAAGATGATGTTCAAGATGATGATGTTGAAGAAGAACAAGAAGAAGAAGGAATAAAAGCAGAAGTAAGAGGTGGCAGAAAAGAACAAGTAGTAGTAGCTGTAGTACGACAAGTAGTAGTAGAAGAAGAAGAAAAGTTAGGCAAAAAAGAAGGAGAGATGGTTGAGGAAACAGAGGGAAAAGAAGAAGAAGAGGAAAAAGTAGGGTAAGAAGAAAAAGAAGAAAAAAACAAGAAGAAGAGGAAAAAGAAGATGAAGAAGGAGAGGAAGAAAAAGAATTACAAGAATAATAATAATCAAAAGAAGAAGAGGAAATATGAAAAGATCAAGAAGAAGAAGAAGAAGAAGTGAAAGAGAAAGAAAAGAAAAAGATGAAGGAGAAAAAGGAGGGGGATTCGAAGAAGAAGGAAAAGTAGAAGAAAATTGAGAAGAAGAAGAAGAGGAAGATGAAGTTGAAGAAGAAGAAGAAGAAGAAGAAGAAGAAGAAAAAGAAGGGAAAGAAGAAGAAGGGAAAGAAGAAGAAGAAGAAGAAGAGAAAGAAAAAGAGGATGAAGAAGATGAAGAAAAAGAAGGCAAAGAAGAATATGGAGAAAGAGAAAGAGAAGAAGAAGAAGGTGATGAAGAGGATGAGGAAGAAGAAGTCGAAGCAGGAGAAGGAGAAGAAGAAGAACAAGAATAATAGGAAGGAGAAGAACATAGAGAAGAAGAAGAATAAGAAGAAGAAGATGAAGCCGATGAAGATGAAGAAAGGGAAGAAGAAGAAGAAGAACAAGAATAAAAAGAAGAAGAAGAAGAAGATGAAGAACAAGAAGAAGAAGTAAAACAAGAAGTGGAAAGAGAATAAGAAGGAGAAGGAGAAGAAGAAGAAGAAAAATGAGGAGACAAAGAAGGAGAAGAAGAAGAAGATGATGAAGAAGAAGAAGAAGAATAAGAAGATGATGAAAAAGAAGTAGTAGTAGTGGTAAAAGAGGAATAAGAAGAAGAAGAAGAAGAAGAAGTCAAAGAACAAGAAGAAGATGAAGAGAAAGATGAAGGAGAAGAAGAAGAAGAAAAAGATCAAGGAAAAGTAGTAGTAGAAGAAGAAGAGGAAGATGGAGAAGAAGAAGAAGAAGAAAAGAAGGTGAGGAAGAAGAAGGTGAAGGAGAAGAAAAAGAAGAAGAAGATGAAGAAGAAGAAGAAGAAGAAGAAGAAAAAGAGAAAGTAGAAGAAGGAGAAGAAGGAAAAGAAGAAGAAGAAGGAGAGAAGAAGAAAAAGAAGAAGAAGAAGAACAAGAAGTAGAAGTTGGGGAAGAAGAAGAAGAATTAGAAGAAGAATAAGATGAAGAAGAAGAAGTTGAGGAAATATAAAAATAAGAGAAGAAGAAGAATAACAATAAGAATAAGAAGAAGAAGAGCAAGAAGAAGAGGAAGAAGAAGAAAAACCAGAAGAAGAGGAGGAAGAAGGGGAAGAAGAAGAAGAAGAAGAAGAAGAAGAAGAAGAAGATGAAGAAGAGGAAGAAGAAGTAGAAGAGGAGGAAGACGAAGAAGAAGAAGACGAAGAAGAAGGAGGAGGAGGACGAGGAAAAGGACAAGAAGAAGAAGAAGAAGAAGACGAAAAAGGGAAAGAAGAAGAAGAATAAGAAGTAAGAGAAGATGAAGAAGAAGACGAACAAGAAGAAGAAGAAGAAGAAGAAGGAGACAAAGAAGAAGAAGGAGAAGAAGAAGAAGAAGAAAAGGGAGAAGAAGAAGAGGAAGAAGACGAATTAGAAGAGGAAGAAGACGAAGAAGAAGAAGAAGGAGAAGAAGAAGAAGAAGAAGAAGGAGAAGAAGAAGAAGAAGAACAAGAAAAAGAATAAGGAATAAGAAGTAAGAGAAGTAGAAGAAGAAGAAGAAGAAGAAGTAGAAGAAGAAGGAGAAGATCAAGAAGAAGAAGGAGGCAAAGAAGATGAAAAGAAGTAGTAGAAGAAGAAGAAGAGGAAGTGGAAGATGATGAAAAAGAGGAACGAGAAGAAGAAGGAGAAGAAATAGAAGAAGTAGAAGAATAAAAAGAAAAACAAGGGGAAATCGAAGAAGGAGAACAAGGGGAAGAAGAAAAAGAAGAAAAAGAACAAGAAGAAGTAATAGAAGAAGTAAGAGAAGTAGCAGAAGAAGAGGAAGAAGAGGGAGGACAAGAAGAAGAAGAAGAAGAACTAAAGGAAAAAGATGAAGAAGAAGAATAGGAAGAAGAAGAAGAAGAAGAAGAAGAAGGAGAAGAAAAAGAAGAAGAAGCAGAAGATGTAGAAGGACAAGAAGATGATGAAGAAGAGGAAGAAGTAGAAGAGGAAGATTAAGAAGAGGAAGAAGAAGAAGAAAAAGAATGAAATGACACAGAAGGACAAGAAGAAGAGGATGAAGTGTGAGATGAAGAAGAAGAAGAAGAAGAAGAAGATGTTGCTGAAAATCAACAAGAAAAAGAAGAAGAAGAATAAGATCGAGAAGAAAGACAAGAAGAAGAAGAAGAAGAAGATAAAAGATGATTAAAAAGAAGAATAAAATGAAGAAGAAGAAGGAGAAGGAGAAGAGGAAGGAGGCAAAGAAGAAGACAACAAAGTAGAAGAAGAGAAAGAAGAAGAAGACAAAGAATAATAATAATAATAAGAAAAAGAAAGAGTACAAGAAGAGGACGAAGTAGAACAAAAATAAGGAGGAGAAGAAGAAAAAGTACAAGAGGAAGGAGAAAAGGAAAAAGAAGAAGAGGTCGAAGAAAAAAAAGGAAGTGGAGGAAGGAGAACAAGAGGAAGAGGAAAAAGAAAAATAAAATGTAAAAGAAGATGAAGAAGAAGGAGGAGAAGAAGAAAAATAAGAAGAAGATGAGGAGGAAGAAGAAGTAGAAGAGGAAGAAGAGGAAGAAGAAGAAGAAGAGAAAGATTAAGCAAAAGCAGAAGAAGAAGAAGAAGAAGAAGAAGAAGAAGAAGAATAAGAAGAATAAGAAGAAGAAGAAGAGGAAGAAGAAAAAGAAGAAGAAGAAGAAGGAGAAGAAGAAGGAGAAGAGGAGGAAGAAGAAGAAGAAGAAGAAGAAGAAGGAGAGGAAGATGAAGAATGAGAAGAAGAAGAAGAAGAGGAAAAAAGAAGTGAAGAAGAAGAAGAAGAAGGAGAAAAAGTAGAGTAAGAAAGAGAAGAAGAAGAAGAAGAAGCGGAAGAGGAAGGAGAAGTTGGAGGAGAAGGAGAAGATAAAAAAAAGAATAAAAGTACATGAAGAACAAGAAGGATAAGAATAAGAAGAAGAAGAGGAAGATGAAGAGGAAGAGGAAGAAAAAGAAGAAGAAGAAGAAGAAGAAGAATTTGCAAAAGAAGAAGAGAAAGAAAAGAAGGGGAAGAAGAAGTAGAAGAAGAAGATGAAGAAGAATATGATGATGAAGGAGGGGAAGAAGAGCAAGAAGAAGAGGAACATGAAGACAAGGAAGAATAAAAAGAAGAAGAAGAAGAAGAAGAAAAAGAAGAGGGAAACGGAGAAGAAGAAAGAGAAGTAGAAGAAGAATAAAAAGAAGAAGAAGAAGGAGAAGAAGAACTAGTAGAAGAAGCAGAAGAAGGGAAAGAAGACGAAGACGAAGAAGAGGAAGAGTAAGAAGAAGAAGGAGAATTAGAAGAAAATGGAATAGAAGATGAAGAAGAAGAACAAGGAGAAGGAGAAGAAGAAGAAAAGGAGAAAGAAGAAGGAGGTGGAGAAGAAGAAGAAGAAGATGAAAAAGAAATAGTGAAAGAAGGAGATGGACAAGATGGGAAG
>JAIUJO010000362.1:400000-402500 GCA_023846275.1 Vanilla planifolia
AAGAAGAGGAACAAGAAGTAGAATAAAAAGAAGAAGAGGAGGAAGGAGAAGGAGAAGGAGAAGACGTAGAAGAAGAAAAAGAAGAAGAAGAGGAAGACAAAAAAGAAAAAGAACAAGAACAATAAGAAGTAGGAGAAGATGAAGAAAAAGACGAACAAGAAGAACAAGAAGAACAAAAAGAACGAGAAGAAAAAGAAGAAGAAGATGGAGACGAAGAAGAATAAAGAGAAGAAGAAGAAAATGGAGAAAAAGAAGAGGAAGACGAAGAAGGAGAAGTAGAAGAGGAAGAAGAAGAAGAAGAAGAAGAGGAAAGTAGGAGGAGAAGAAGAAGAAGAAGAAGAAGAAGAAGTAGAAGAAGAAGAAGGAGAAGGCAAAGAAGAAGAAGTAGTAGTAGTAGAAAAAAAAGAAGAGGAAGAGGAACACGAAGAAGAAAGGGAAGAGAAGAACAAGAAGAAGAAGAAGAAGATGTAGAACAATAAGAAGAGAAAGAAGAGGAAGTAGAAGAAGCAGATGAAAGGGAAGAAGAAAAGAAGAAAATGAACAAGAAGAAGAAATTGAAGAAGAAAGAGAAGTAGAGGAAGAAGGAGTAGATGGAAAACTACAAGATGAAGAAGAAGAAGAACTAAAGGATGAAGATGAAGAAGTAGAAGAGGAAGAAGAAGAAGAAGAAGAAGAAGGAGAAGAACAAGAACAAGAACAAGAACAAGAAGAAGAGGAAGAAGAAGAAGAAGATTAAGATGAGGAAGAAGAAAAAGAAGAAAAATAATTAAATGAATTTGAAGGACAAGAAGGGGATGAAGAGCAAAAAGAAGAAGTAGAAGAAGATGATGTTCATGATTATGAAGAAGAAGACGAAAAAGAAGAAGAAATTGGAGAAGAAAGACAAAAAGAAGAAGAAGCAGAAGACAAAAGATGAAGAAGAAGAAGAAGGAGAAGGAGAAGAGGAAGGAGGAGGCAAAGAAGAAGAAGAAAAAGAAAAAGAAGAAAAAAAAATGAAGAAGAGAAAGAATAATGATAATAATAATAATAACAATAAGAAGAAAGAGTAGAAGAAAGAGTAGAAGAAGAGGAAGATGAAGAACAAAAGAAGAAGGAGAAGAAGAAGAAGTACAAGAGGAAGGAGAAAAGTAAAAAGAAGAAGAGCCTGAAGAACAAAGGGGAAGTAGAAGAAGGAGAAGGGGAAGAAGAAGAAGAAAAAGAAGATGTCAGAGAAGAAGAAGAAGGAAAACGAGAAGAAGAAGAGGAGGAAGAAGAAGTAGAAGAGGAAGAAGAAGAAGAAGAAGAAGTGGAAGAAGAAGGTGAAAAAGAAGAAGAACAAGAAGAATAAGAAGAAGAATGATAACAAATGGAAGAACAAGAAGAAGGAGAAGAAATGGAACAACAAGAAAATGAAGGATAAGGAGAAGAAGAAGGAGACGAAGAGGAAGAAGAAGAAGGAGAAGAAGATGAAGAAGGAGAATAAGAAGAGGAATAAGAAGGTGATGAAGATGAAGAAGAAGAAGAATAATAAGAAGAAGAAGAAAATGTAGAAGAAGAAGAAAAAAAGAAGAAGTAGAAGTAAGAAGAGAAGAAGAAGAAAAAAAAGAGAAAGAAGAAGAAGGAGAAGGAGGAGAGGGAGAAGATGAAGAAAAAAAAAGAAAAGAACAATTAGAACAAGACAGAGAAGAAAAGGAAGAAGAAGAAGAAGAAGATGTTGGGAAAGAAGAAGGGGAAGAAAAAGAAGGGGAAGAAGAAGATGCATAAGATGAAGAAGAAGATGATGATGATGATAATGATGAAGGCAAGGAAGAAGAAGAAGAAAAGGAAGATGAAGACAAAGAAGAATTGGAACCTGAAGGTGTAGAGGAAGAAGAAGATGAAGAATAAGAAGAAGTAGTAGTAGAAGTCCTAATAGACGAAGAAGAAGATGAATAAGAAAAAGGGGAAGAAGAAGAAAGAGAAGGAGAAGGAAAAGAAGAAGAAGAATGAGAGCAAAAAGAACAACAAGAAGAAGAAGGAGAAGTAGAAGTAGAAGAAGAAGAAGAAGAAGAAAAAGTAGAAGAAGAAGAAGAAGAAGAAGAAGAAGAATAGGAAGAAGAAAATGAAAAAGGAAAAGAAGAAGAAGTAGGAGAAGTAGAAGAAGAAGAAGAAGATTGCCATAAAGAAAAAGTAGAAGAAGAAGAAAAAGAAGTGGAAGAAGAAGAGGAAGAAGAAAAGGAATGATAATAATAATAAGGTGTTTATGATGATGATGATGATGACGGAGAAGAAGAACATGAGGAAGAAGAAAGAGAAGAAGAAGAAGTAGTAGTGGTATAAGAGAAACAAAAAGAAAAAAAAGATGAAGAAGAAGGAGGAGATGAGGAATGAAAGGGAGAAGAGGAAGAGGATGAAGAAGAACAAGAAGTAGAGGAAGAAGAAGAAGAAGAAGAACAAAAAGATGAGGAAATGGAAGAAGAAGAAGAAGAAGAAGAAGTAGAAGTAGAAGAAGAAGAAGTAGAAGACAAAGAAAATGAAGAAG
>JAIUJO010000362.1:407500-427500 GCA_023846275.1 Vanilla planifolia
GAAGGAGAACAAGAAGGAGATAGAAGAAGAAGAAGAAGAAGAATAAGTTGGAGTAGAAATAGGAAAACATGAGGAAATATAAAAAAAGAGGAAGAAGAAGAGAAGAAGAGGAATAAGAAGAAAAAGAATAATAATAATAATAATAATAATAATAATAATAAGCAGAGGAAGAAGGAGAACAAGAAGAATAAGGAGGAGGAGGAGAAGAAGAAGAAGAAGAAGAAGAAGAAAAAAAAAACAAGAAGAAGAAGGAGAAAAAGAAGAAGAAAAGATGAAGGAGAAGAAAAAGAAAAAGTAGAAGGAGATGGAGAAAGATTAGAAGAGGAAGGAGAAGAAGAAGGATGTGGATGAGGACAACAAGAAGAGCAAGAACAAGAAAAAGAAGAAAATGATAAAAAAGAAGAAGACGATGAAGAAGTAGAAGAAGAAGAAGATTAAGAAGAAGAAGAAGAAGAAGAATAGGAAAAAGAAAAAGACGTAGATTAAGAGAAGGAAGAAGAAGTAGAAGTTCGAGAAAAAGAAGGGGACAAAGAAGAAAAAGAAGAAGAAGAAGAATAAGTTGGAGTAGAAATAAACAAACAAGAGGAAAAATAAAAAAAAAGAGGAAGAAGAAGAGAAGAAGAGGAATAAGAAGAAAAAGAATAATAATAATAATAATAATAATAATAATAAGAAGAAGCAGAGGAAGAAGGAGAAGAAGAAGAATAAGAAGGAAAAGGAGGAGAAGGAGAAGAAGAAGAAGTAGAAGAAAAAGAAAAACAAGAAGAAGAAGAAGGAGAAAAAGAAGAAGAAAAAATGAAGGAGAAGAAGAAGAGGAAGAAGAAGAAGAAGAAGAGGAAGAAGAAAATGAAGAAGGAAAAGAAGAAGAGGAAGAAGAAAAAAAGAAGAAGAAGAGGAAGAAGATGAAGAAAAGGAAGAAAAGGTCATAGAAGAAGAAGAAGAAGAAAAGAGTAAGAAGAAGAAGAAGAAGAAGAAGGACAAAAATAAGATGAAGAAGAAGAAATGAAAAAGAAGAGGAAGAGGAAGAGGAAGAGGAAGAAGAAGAGAAAGTATTAGCAAAAGAATAAGAAGAAGAAGTAGAATAAGCACTAGAGGAATTAGAAAAACATGAACAAGAAGAATAATAATAAGAAAAAGAGGACACAGAAGAGGAAGAGGAAGGCAAAGAAGAAGGAGACAAAGAAGAAGAAGAAAGAGATCAAGAAGAAGAAGGAGAAGAAGAAGAAGAAAAAGGAGAAGAGGAAAAAGATGAAGAAGAGGAAGAAGAAGAAGAAGAGGAAGAAGCAAAAAATGAAGAAGAAGACGAAGAAGAAGATCAAGAAGAAGAAGAAGAAGAGGAAGAATAAGAAGAAGAGAAATGTAGAAGAAGAGGAAGAAGAAGATGATGAAGTAGAAGAAGAAGAATTAGAAGGAGACGACGACGAAGAAGGAGAAGATGAAAAAGAAAAGGAAGATGTTGAGTAATAATATTAATAACAATAATACTAATAATAATGATAAGAAGAGGAAGAAGGAGAAAAAGGAAGAGAAAAGAAAGATGAAAACGAAGAGGAAGAAGTGAACAAGAAAGAGCAAGATGAAGAGGAAGAAGAAGAGGAAGAAGGGAAAAAAAGAAGAAGAATAAGAAAAGGAAGAATAAGAAGAAGAAGATAAAGAAGAAGAAAAAGGGAAGCAGAAGAAGAAGAAGAAGAAGAAGAAGAAGAGGTGGAGGAAGAAGAACGAGAAGAAGGAGAAGAGGAAGAAGAAGGAAAAGAAGAAGAAGAATTAGAAGGAGAAGTAAAGGAAGAAGAAGAAGAAGGAGATGGAGAAGAAGAAGAAGAAGAAGAAGAGGAAGAAGAAGAAGTAGTAGTAGAAGAACAAAAAGAAGTTGAAGAAGAAGAATAAGAGAAAGAAGAACCAGAAGAAGAAGTGGAAGAAGAATACGAAGGAGATGTAAAAGGAGAAGAAGAAGAAGAAGAAGAATGATACGAAGAAGAGGAAAAAGAAGTCGAAGAAGAAGAAGACAAAAAAGTAAAAAGAAGGGAAAGAACAAGAAGAAAAACAAGAAGAACAAGGATGATGAAAGGAAGCCAAAGAAGTAGAAAAGGAAGAAGAAGGACAAGGAGAAGAAGAAGAAGAAAGTCATGCAAATGAAGAAGAAGAAGAAGAAGAAGAGGAGGAAGAAGAATAACAAGAAGAAGAAGAAGAAGAGAAAGAGGAAGTGGAAGCAGAAGAAGATGAAGAAGGAGAATTACAAGAAGAAGAGGATGATGAAGAAGAAGAAGAAGAGAAAATATGAATAGAAGAATATGAAGAGGAAGTGGAAGAATATCAAGAAGAAGAAGAAGAAGAATTAGAAGAAGGAGATGAAAAAGAAGGAGAAGAAAAAAAGGAGAAGTAGAAGAAGAAGAAGGGGAAGAGGAAGAAAAAAAGAAGAATAAAAAGAAGAAGATGAAGGGAAAGAAGAACAAGAAGAAGTAGAAGAAGAAGGGGAAGAATAGGAAGTAGAAGTAGGAGAACAAGGAGAAGAAGAAGAAAAAGAAGAAGAAGAAGAAGAAGAAGACCAATAAGAAAAAGAAGAAGAAGACGAAGAAGAAGAGAAGAATTGTAAGATTTAGAAGAAGAAGAAGAGGAAGAAGAAGAAGAAGAGAAAGGAGAAGAAGCTCAAGAAGTGGAAGAAGAAGAAGGAGAAGGAGGAGAAGGAAAAGAAGAAGAAGAAGAAACATAAGAGCAAGAAGTGGAAGAGGAAGTTGAAGAAGAAGGAGAAAAAGAAGATGATGAACAAGAATGAGGAGGAAGAGAAGAAGAAAAAGATGAAGAAGAGCAAGAACAAGAATAAAAAGTTGAAGAAGAAGAAGAGGAGAAGTAGAGGTAGAAGAAGAAGTGGGAGAATTAGAAAACAAAGAACTAGTACTTGTAGTAGTAGTAGTAGAAGAAGAAGAAGTAGAAGAAGATGGAGAAGAAGAAGGAGAAGCAATAATGAAAGAAGAAGAAGTAGAAGTAGACGAAGAAGAAGAAGATGATGGAGAAGAGGAGGAAGAAGAAGAAGTAGAAGAAAACGAATCAAAAGATGAGGAAGGACAAGGAAAAGAGGATGAAGGGGAAGAAGATGAAGAAGAAGATGATGATGATGATGATGATGATGAAGAATATGAAGAAGGACAAGAAGAAGAAGAAGATGGAGAAGAAAGAGAAGAAGAAGAAGAAGAAGAAGAAGAAGAAGAAGAAGAGGAAGAAGAAGAAGAACACAAAGAAGAAGCAGAGGAGGAAGAAGATGAAGAAGAAGAAGGAAATGGAGAAGGAGTAAAAGAAGAAGAAGAACAAGATGATGATAAAGAAGAAGAAGAAGAAGAGGAGGAGGAGGAAGAAGTACTAGAAGAAGGAGAAGAAGAAGAAGAAGAAGAAGAAGAAGAAGTAAAAGAAAAAGAAGGAGAAGAAGAAGAAGGAGGAGTGGAGGAAGAAGAAGAAGAAGAAGAGGAAGAAGAAGAAGTAGAAGAAAAAGAAGAAGAAGAACCAAAAAAAGAAGAAAAAGAAGAAGATGATGATGAAGAAGAAGAAGAAGAGGAAGAGGAAGAAAAAGAAGAAGAAGAATTGGAAGAAGATGAAGAAAAAGAAGAAGAAGAAGAAGAAGAAGAAGAAGAAGAAGAAGAAGAAGAAAAAGAAGAAGAAGAAGAAGATGAAGAAGAAGACAAATAAGAAGAAGAAGATGGAGAAGAAGAAGACAGAGAAGAAGAAGAAGAAGAAGATGAAAAAGAAGAAGAAAAAGGAGAAGAAAAATGAGAAGAAGAAGAACAGGAGGAAAAAGAAGAAGAAAAAGTGGCCGATGAAGTAGAAGGACATGGAGAAAAAGAGGAAGAATAGGAAAAAGAAGCAGAAGAAGGGGAAGGCGAAGAAGAAAGACACGAAGAAGAAGTAGAAAAAGAAGAAGAAGAAGAAGGAGAAGAAGAAGACGAAGATGGAGAAGAAGAAAAATGGAAGAGGAGAACAAGAAGAAGAAGAAGAAGTGGAAGAAGAAAAAGAAGAAGAGGACGAAGAAGCAAAGAGGAAGAAGAAGAAGCAGAAGAAGAAAAAGAAGAAAGAGAAAAAGAAGAAGAAGATGATGATGATGATAAAGAAGAAGAAGAAGAAGGAGATATGAAAGAAGAATATGAAGGAGGAGAAGAAGAAGAAGAAGCAGAAGTAGGAGAAGATGAAGGAGAAGGAGAAGGAGAAGAAGAAGAAGAAGTAGAAGTAGAAGAAGAAGATAAAATGGAAGAAGAAGGGACAGAAGAAGAAGAAAAAGAAGAAGAAGAAGATGAATAAGAAGAAGGAAACAAAAAAGTAGTAGTAGTAGTAGTAGTAGAAGAAGAAGAAGATGAAGCAAAAGAAGAATAAAAATTTGGAGGGGAAGAAGATGAACAAGAAGGAGAAGAAGAAGAAGAAGAGGAAGAGGAAAAGTTGAAGAAGATGAAGAAAAATAAGAAGAATAAAAAGGAGAAGAAGAAGATGCAGGAGAAGAAGAAAAGAAAGAGAAGAAGAAGAGCTTTAAGAAGAAAGAGACGAAGAAGAGCTTTAAGAAGGAAGAGATGAAGAAGAAGATGAAGAAGAAGAAGAAAAGCAGAAGAAGTAGAAGCAGAAAAAAAGAAGGATAAGAAGAAGAAGAAGAAGAAGAAGTTGGAGAAAACGAAGAAGAAGAAATGGAAGAGGATGAAGAAGAAGAACGAGAAGAAGGAGAAGAAGAAGAAGAAGACAAAGATAAGGAAGAAGAAGAAGAAGGAGAAGAAGATGAAGATGAGGAAGAAGAAGAAGAAGAAGAAGACGAAGAAAGAGAAGGTAGAGGAGGAGAAGAAGAAGAAGAAGAAAAGAAGAAGATAAGAAGAAGAAAAAGAAAAAGTAGAAGGAGAAGGAGAAAGATTAGAAGAAGAAGGAGAAGAAGCAGGATGTGGATGAGGACAGCAAGAAGAACAAGAACAAGAAAAAGAAGAAAATGATAAAAAAGAAGAAGAAGATGAAGAAGTAGAAGAAGAAGAAGATTAAGAAGAAGAAGAAGGAGAAGAAGAATAGGAAAAAGAAAAGGATGTAGATTAAGAGAAGGAAGAAGAAGTAGAAGTTCGAGAAAAAGAAGAAGAAGGAGAACAAGAAGGAGACAAAGAAGAAGAAGAAGAATAAGTTGTCGTAGAAATAGACAAACAGGAGGAAATATAAAAAAAGAGGAAGAAGAAGAGAAGAAGAGGAATAAGAAGAACAAGAATAAGAATAATAATAATAATAATAATAATAAGAAGAAGAAGCAGAGGAAGAAGGAGAAGAAGAAGAATAAGAAGGAGGAGGAGGAGAAGAAGAAGAAGAAGAAGAAGAAAAAGAAAAACAAGAAGAAGAAGAAGAAGAAGGAGAAAAAGAAGAAGAAAAAATGAAGGAGAAGAAGAAGAGGAAGAAGAAGAAGAAGAAGAGGAAGATGAAAAAGAAGAAGGAAAAGAAGAAGAGGAAGAAGAAAAAAAAAGAAGAAGAGGAAGAAGATGAAGAAAAGGAAGAAAAGGTCATAGAAGAAGAAGAAGAAGAAGAAGAAGAAGAAGAAGAAGAATAAAAATAAGATGAAGAAGAAGAAATGAAAAAGAAAATTAAGAGGAAGAGGAAGAAGAAGAGAAAGTATTAGCAAAAGAATAAGAAGAAGAAGTAGAACAAGCACTAGAGGAATTAGGAAAACATGAACAAGAAGAATAATAATAGGAAAAAGAGGACACAGAAGAAGAAGAGGAAGGCGAAGAAGAAGGAGACAAAGAAGAAGAAGAAAGAGATGAAGAAGAAGAAGGAGAAGATGAAGAAGAAGGAGGAGGAGAAGAAGAAGAAAAAGGAGAAGAGGAAAAAGATGAAGAAGAGGAAGTAGAAGAAGATGAGGAAGAAGCAAAAAATGAAGAAGAAGACGAACCAGAAGATCAAGAAGAAGAAGAAGAAGAGGAACAAGGTGATGATTATGATGATAAAGAAGAAGAAGAAGAAGTAGAACAAGAAGTATATGAAGAAGAAGGAGGAGAAGGAGTACAAGGATAAGAAGAAGAAGAAGTAGAAGAAAAGGAAGAAGTAGAAGAAGAAGCAAAGGAAGAAGAAGAAGAAGTAGACGAAGAGATAGAAGGAGAAGAAGAGAAGGAACAAGAAGGAGGAGGAGAAAAGAAGAAGAAGAAGAAGAAGAAAACAAAGATGAAGAGGAGGAAGAAGAAGAGAAGGAGAAAAAGAAGAAGAAGAAGAACATAATGAAGATGAAGAAGATGAAGAAAAAGTAGGAAAGAAAAAGAAGAAGAACAAGAAGAATTAGAAGAAGACGAAGAAGAAGAAATGAAGAAGAAGAATAAGAATAAGAAGAAGAAGAAGGAGAACAAGCAAGAGAAGAAGAAGTAGAAGAAGTAGAACAAGAATAAGAAGAAGAATAAGAAGAAGAAGAACAAGAGGAAGAAGAAGAAGAAGTTGAAGATGAGGAAGAAAAAGAAGAACAAGAAGAAGAAGGAGAAGAAGAAGAAGATGATGATGATCATGAGGAAGAAGATGAAAGAGAAGAAGGAGAAGGTAGAGGAGGACAAGAAGGGGAAGAAGAGAAGAATAACAAGCAGAACAAAAAGAAAAACAAGAAGCAGAATGATAAGAAGTAGGAGAAGAAAAACAAGGATGGGAGAAGAAGAAGAGGAAGAAGAAAAAGAAAAGAAAGAAGAAGTTGAAGAAGAAGAAGAAGAAAAATTGAAACGAGAAGAAGAAAAGAAGAAGAAGAAGAAGAAGAAAATAAAGATGTAAAAGAAGAAGGAGAGGAAGAAGGAGAAGAAGAAGAAGTGGTCAGAGAAGAAAAAAAAAAGAACAAGAGGAAAAAGAAGAAAATAAAAAGAGGAAGAAGAACAAGAAGAAGCAAAAGAACAAGAAAACATGGAGGAGAAGAAGAGGAGGAAGAAGAAGAAGAAGAAGAGAAGCAAAAGAAGATAAAGAAGAGGAAGAAGAAGAAGAAGAAGAAGAAGAAGCAGAAGATGATGATGATGATGAAGAAGAAGAAGAAAAGGAAGAAGAAGAAGATGGAGAAGGAGAAGAAGAAGAGGTAAAAGAAGGATAAAAAGTAGAAGAAAAAGAATATGAAGAAGCAGAGGAGGAGGAGGAGAAGGTTGAAGAGAAGAAGAAGAAGTTATTGATGATGATGATGAAGAAGAAGAAGAAGAAAAAGGAGCAGAAGATGAAGAAGAATTAGAAGAAGAAAATGAGGATTATGATGAGCAAAAAGAAGTAGAAAAAGAAGAAGAAGAAGGAGAAGAAAAAGAAGAAGAAGAAGAAGAAGAAGAAGAGGAAGAAGAGAAGAAGAAGATTGAGAAGAAGAAGGAAAAGAATAAAATGAAGTAGACGGATAAGAAGAGGATGAAGAGTTACAAGAAGAAGAAGAAGTAGAAGAAGAAGAAGATGATCTTGATGATGAAGAAGAGGAAGAAGGAGAAGAAAAGGAAGAAGTAGATGGAGAAGAATGAAAAGAAGAAGAAGAACAAGAAGATTAAAAAGAAGAAGCTGAAGGAGAAGAGGAAGGAGGAGGCAAAGAAGAAGACGAAGAAGAAGACAAAGATGAAGAAGAGAAAGAATAACAATAATATTAATAATAATAACAACAATAATAGGAAAAAAGAGAAGAAGGACATGAAGAAGAATAATAAAAAAGAAGAAGGAGAAGGAGAAGAAGAACAAGAAGAAGAATAAAAGAGGAAAGAGAAAAGGAAGAAAAAGAAGAGGAGATGGAAGTAGAAGGGGAAGGAGAAGAAGGAGAAGAAGAAGAAGAAAAACAAGTAAGAGAAGAAGAAGAAGAAAAAGAAGAAGAAAAATGAGAAGAAGAAAAGGAGGAAGAAGACGAAAAAGATGATGAAGAAGATGAAGAAAAAGAAGAAGAGGAAGAAGATGGAGATGATGAAGAAAAAGAAAAAGAAGAAAGACAAGAAGAATAAGAAGAAAAAGAAGAAGAAGAGGAAGTGGAAGAACAAGAAGAGGAAGAAGGAATGGGAGACGTTGAAGGAGACAAAGAAGGAGAAGAAGAAGAGGAAGAAGAAGAAGAAGAAGAGAAAGGCGAAGAAGGAGAAGAAGAAGAACAAGAAGGTGAAGAAGAAGAAGAAGAAGAAGAGAAAGAAGTAGAAGAAGAATAGGAAGAAGTTGAAGAAATAGAAGAAGAAGGAGAAGAAGAAGAAGCAAAAGAAGAGGAAGACGAAGATGGAGAAGAAGGAGGAGAAAGAGAAGAAGAAAAAGAACCAGAAGAACAAGAAGGAGAAGAATAGTAAGAAGAAGAGGAAGAAGAAAAGCGAGGAGAAATTAGAAGAAGAAGATGAAGATGAAGAAAAAGAAGAACAAGATGAAGAAAAAGAAAAAGAAGAAGAAGAAGAAGAAGAAGAAAAAGAAGAAGAAGAAGAAGAAGAAAAAGAAGAATTTGGGCAAGAAGAAGAGGAAGAGAAAGAAGGGAAAGAAGTAGTAGCCAGAGGAGAAGAAGAAGAAGATGATGATAATGAAGATGAGGAAGAAGAAGATGAGGAAGAGGAAGAGGAAGATGGAGAAGAAGTGGAACCAGAAGGTGAAGAAGACGAAGATGATGAAGAACAAGAAGAAGAGAAGAAGAACAAGAAGTACTAGACGAAGAAGAAGTTGTAGAAGAGCGAGGAGAAGATGAAGAAGAATAAGAAGGAGAGGAAGAAAAAGAAAGAGAAGGAGGAGGAGGAGAAGAAGAAGAAGAGAAGGAAGGAGTAGTGGAAGAAGAAGAGGTGTAAGAAGAAGAAGGAGACAAAGAAGAAGAAGAAGAAGAAGAAGAAGTAGAAGAAGAAGAAC
Source organism: Vanilla planifolia (assembly GCA_023846275.1). Lineage (NCBI taxonomy): Eukaryota > Viridiplantae > Streptophyta > Magnoliopsida > Asparagales > Orchidaceae > Vanilla > Vanilla planifolia. Next base: position 416,279 of record JAIUJO010000362.1, read on the forward strand.
AAGAAGAAGCAGAAGAAAAAGAAGGAGAAGGAGAAGCAGTAGGATAACGAGAAGAAAAAGAAGAGCAATAACACAAAGAAGAAGAAGAAGAAGAGGAAGACTAATAATAATAGTAATAACAATAATAATAATAATATTAATAATAATAATAATAATAGTAATAATAATAATAACAATAATAACAATAATAACAATAATAATAAGATGTTTATGATTATGATGATCACGATGAAGAAGAAGAACAAGAGGAAAAAGAAGGAGAAGTAGTAGCATAATTGAAAGAAAAAGCAGAAGAAGAAGAAGAAGAAGAATTAGGAGGAGGGGATGAGGAATGAATGGGAGAAGAAGAACAGAGAAGAAGAAGAAGAAGAAGAAGAAGAAGAAGAATAAAAATGAGAAGAAGAGGAAAGAGAAGAGGAAGAAGAAGAAGAAGAAGAAGAAGGAAAAGTAGAAGACAAAGAAAAATAAGAAGAAGAAGAAGAAGAAGCAGAAGAGGAAGAAGTAAAGAAAGTAGAAGAAAAAGAAAAAAAAAAGAAGAACCAATAGAAGAAGAAGAAGAAGGAGAAGAAGAAGAAGAAGAAGAAGAAGTGGAAGGAGAAGAAGATGGAGAAGAAGAAGAAGAAGAAGAAGAAGGAGTGGGAGGTGAAGAAGAAGAAGGAGAAGAGGAAGAAAAATGAAACGAAGAAGAAAAAAAGAAGACGAATAAAAAGAAGAGGAAGAAGTAGAAGAATTAGAAAAAGTAGAAGAGAAAGAAGAAGAAGAAGAAGAAGAAGAAGAAGAGGAAGAAGGAGGAGAAGAGGAAGAAGAAGAAGAAGAGGAAAAAGAAGTAGAGAAAGAAGAAGACAAAGAAGATGGGGAAGAAGAGGAATAACAACAAAAAGGAGAAGAAGAAGGAGACGAAGAAAGAGAAGGAGAAGAAGAAGAACTAGAAAATGAAGAAGAAGAAGAAGAAGAAGACGAGGAAGAATAAGAAAAAGAATAACAAGAAGAAGATAAAGAAGTAGAACAAGAGGAAGACGAAGAAGAAGAAGATGGAGAAGTAGAAGCAGAAGAAGTAGGAGACAACGAACAAGCAGGAGAAGAAAAAGAAGAAGAAGAAGATGATGAATAATAATATTAATAACAATAATACAAATAATAATAATAACAATAAGAAGAAAAAAGAGAACATAAACTTGAAGAAAGGGAAAAAGAAGAAGAGGAAGAAGTGAACAAAAAAGAATAAGATGAAGAGGAAGAATAGGAAGAAGAAGGCAAAGAAGAAGAAGAAGAAGGGGAAGTAGAAGGAGAAGATCAAGAAAAGAATAATAATAATAGTAAGAAGAAGAAGAAGAGGAAGAAGAAGAAGGAGAAGAAGGAGAAGAGGAAGAAGATGGAAAAGAAGAAGACGAACAAGAAGGAGAAGTAGAGGAAAAAGAAGAAGAAGAAGAACTAGAAGAAGAAGAAGGAGGAGGAGGAAGAGGTGGAAGAAGAAGAAGTAGTAGTAGTAGTAGAAGAAGAAAAGGAAGTTGAAGAAGAAGAAGAAGAAGAAGAAGAAGTAGAAGAGTAAGAAGAAGAAGATGAAGAAGAAGAGGAAGAAGAGGAAGAAGAAGAAGAAGAACAACAACAACAAGGAGGAGGAGAGGAAGTTGAAGAAGTAGATAAGGAAGAAGAAGGACAAGGAGAAGAAGAAAAAGAAAGACAAGCAAGCAAAAGAAGAAGAAGATGAAGAAGTAGAAGAGGAAGAAGAAGTGGAGGCAGAAGTAGATGAAGAAGAATAATTAGAAGTAGAAGATGGCGACGAAGAAGAAGAAGAAGAAGAAGGAGACGAAGAAGGAGAAGAAAAATTAAAAGAAAAAGAAGAAGAAGAAGAAGAAGAAGAAGAAGAAGATGATAATGATGAAGAAGAAGAGGAAGAAGTAGAAGAAGAAGAAGAAGAAGAAGAAGGGTAAGAAGAAGAAGATGGAGAAGGAAAAGAAGAAGAAGAAGAAGATGAAGAAGAAGAGGAAGATGAGGAAGTAGATGAAAGAGAAGAAGGAGAAGAAGAAGAAAAAGAAGAAAAAGAAGAAAAAAAAGTAGTAGAAGAAGAAGAAGAAGACGAAGAAGTAAAAGAAGAAGATGAAGAAAGAGAAGAAGAAGAAGAAGAAGAAGATGTAGAGGAAGAAGAAGAAGAAGTGGGAAAAGAGAAAGGTGAAGAAGATGAAGAAGAGGAAGAAGAAGAAGGAGTAGAAGGAAAAGAAGAAGGCGAAGAAGAAGAACAAGAACAAGAACAAGAAGTTGAAGGAGAAGAAGGAGATAAAGAAGAAGAAGAAGAAGAAAGAGGAGGAGGAGAAGAAGAAGAAAAAAAAGAATAAAAACATGAAGAAGAAGAAGTGCGAGAAGTAGAGGTAAAATAAGAAGTAGGAGAAGAAGTAGCAGAAGAAGTTGTACTTGTAGTAGTAATAGGAACTGAAAGAGGAGGAGGAGGAGAGAAGAAGATGGAGCAGAAATAAGGAAAGAAGAAGAAGAAGAAGAAGAAAAAGAAGAATAAGAACAAGAAGAAGGTGGAGAATAACAAGAAGAAGAACAAGAATAAGAAGATGATGAAGAAAAAGAAGAAGATGGAAAAGAAGAAGAAGAAAAAAGAACAAAAAGTTGTAGAATGACATGAAGAAGAGGATAAAGAAGAAGAAGAAGAAGAAGAAGATGATGATGATGATGATGATGATGATGATGATGATGACGAAGAATATGAAAAAGAAGAAGAAGAAGACAATGGAGAAGAAAGAGAATAAGAAGGAGGTGAAGAAGAAAAGGAAGAAAAAGAATAAGATTAAATAGAAGAAGAAGAAGAAAAACAAGAAAGAGAAAAACAAGAAGTAGATGGAGAAGGAAAAGAAGGAGAAGGATGAGAACAGAAGGAGAAGAAGAAGGAAGGGGATGAGAGAAGAAAAAGTGGAAGAAGAAGAAGAAGAAGAAGTATAAGTAGAGGAAGAACAAGAAAAAGAAGCAAAAGAATACGAAGAGGAAGAAGTAGAGAAAGAAGAAGAAAAAGAAGAAGAAGAAGAGGAAGAAGATGAAGAAAAGGAAGAAGAAGAAGAAGAAGAATAAGAAGAAGAAGATGAAGAAGAACAAGAAGAAGAAGAAGAAGAAAGAGAAGAAGAAGCAGAAGTGGAAGAAGAAGAGGAAGAAGAAGGGAAACTAATAGCAAAAGAAGTTGAAGATGTGGTAGAGGAAGTATAAGGACATGAAAAAAAGAGGAAGAATAGGCAAAAGAAGATGTAGAAGAAGAAGTGGAAGGTGAAGAAGAAGGACACGAAGAAGAAGAAGAAAGAGAAGAAGAAGAAGACGAAAGAGATGAAGAAGATGATGGAGAAGAAGAAGAAAAAGGACGAGGAGGAGAACAAGAAGAAGAAGAAGAAGAGGAAGAAGAAGAAGAAGTGAAAGAAGATGGAAAAGAAGAAAAACAAGCAGAAGAACAAGAAGATGAAGAAGAAGGAGATTAAGAAGAAGAAGAGGAAGAAGAAGATAAAGAAAAACAAGAAGACAAAGAAGATATGGAAGAAGAATAAGAAGAAGAAAAAGGAGTTGGAGAAGAAGAAGAAGAAGAAGAAGAAGTAGGAGAAGAAGAATTAGGAGAAGAAGAAAAAGAAGAAGATGATGAAGAGGGTAGAAGAAGAAGAAGAAGAAGAAGAAGGGGAAGAAGAAGAATAAGAATAAGAATAAGAATAAGAAGATGAAGAGGATGTAGAAGAAGAAGAAGATGATGATGATGATGATGATGATGAAGATGAAGAAAAAGCAGAAGTAGAAAAAGAGGAAGTAGAAAAACAAGAAGGAGAAAAGGAAAAGAAGAACAAGAAGAAGAGCAAGAAGAAGAAGGAGAAGAAGAATAAGTAGAAGAAGGTGAAGAAGAAGGAGAAGGAGAAGAGGAAGAAGAAGAAGAGCAAGTAGAGGATGAAGAAAAAGAAGAAGAATAAGACATAGAACAAGAAGAGAAGAAGAAGATGCTGGAGATAAAGAAGAAGAAGTGGTGAAGGGGATCAAGAAGAAAAACGAGAAGAAGAAGAGCAAGAAAAAGAAGAAGAAGAAGAAGAAGAAGAAAAGATGAAGTCGAAGATGAGGAAGAGAAAGAAGAACAGGAAGGAGGAGGAGAAAAAGATGAAGATGAGGAAGAAAAAGAAGGAGAAGGATAAGGTTGGGGAGGAGTAGAAGAAGAAGAAAAGAAAAAAAAGGAGAAGATGAAGTAGAAGGATAACTAGAAGGAGGCGAAGAAGGAGGAGGATGATGAGAAGTAGAAGAAGTACAAGTTAAAGAAGAAAAAGATGAAGAAGAAGAAGAAGATGAAGAAGTACAAGAAGAAGAACAAGAAGAAGAAGAATAAGAAAATGAAGATGTAGAAGAAGAAGATGATGAAGAAGAAGAAGAAGAAAAAGAACAACATTATGTTAGAGAGGAAGAAGAACAACAAGAGGAAAAAGAAGAAGTGGAAGGGAAAGAAAAGAAGGGGAAGAAGAAGAAAAAAGCAACAATAAGAAGAAGAAGAAGAAGTAGTAGAAGAAGAGAAAGGAGATGAAGAAGGAGAAGAAGAAGAAGAAGGAGAAGAAGAAGAAAAAGAAGAAGAAGAAGAAGAAGAAGAAGAAAAAGAAGAAAAAGAAGAAGAAGAAAAATAAAGAGGAAGAAGAAGAAGAAGAAATGATGGAGGAGAAGAAGAAGAGCAAGAAGAAGAAGAAGAAAAAGAAGAGGAAGAAGAAAAAGAAGAAGGAAAAGAAGATGAGGAAGTAGAAGAAAAAGAAGAAGAAGAAGAGTAAGAAGATGAAGAAAAGCAAGAAAAAGCAAAAGAAGGAAAAGAAGAAGAACAAGAAGAAGAAGAGGAAGAGGAAGAATAAGAAAAAGAAGAGTAAGAAGAAGAAGTGGAAAAAGAAGAGGAAGAAGAAGAGCAAAAGAAGAGAAAGTGGAAGAAGCGAAAGAGGACGTACAAGAACATGAAGAAGAAGAATAATAATAAGAGATAGAAGATATAGAAGAAGAAAAAGTGGAAGACAAAGAATAATGAGAAGAAGAAGAAGAAATAATAGAAGATGAAGAAGGAGAAGAAGAATAAGAAGATGGAGAAGAAAAAGAAAATGAAGAAGAAGAAGAAAAAGAACAAGAAGAGGAAGAAGAAGAAGAAGAAGAGGAAGATGAATAAGAAGAAAAGGAAGAAGTAGAAAAAGAAGAAGAGGAAGAAGTAGAAGACGATAAAGAAGAAGAAGAAGAATAAGAATAAGAAGAAGAAGATGATGATGATAAATAAGAAGAAGAAGAACAAGAAGATGAAGAAGGGAAAGAAGTATATGATGAAGAAGAGGAAGAGAAGTAGTAGAAGAGGAAAAAGAAGTAGTAATAGAAAAAGAAGAGGAAGAAGAAGAAAAGGATGGATAAAAGAAGTAGAAGAAGAAAAGGATGAAGAAGGTGAAGAAGAAGAGAAAGAAGAAGAAGTAGAGGAAGAGGAAGAAGAAGAAGATGATGATTAAGAGGAACAAGAAGAAGAAGAACAACAACAAAGAGAAGAAGATGTTTATGAAGATGAAGAAAAAGTAGAAGACGAAAAAGTAGTAGTAGAAGAAGAAGAAGAAGAAGAAATGAAGAAGAAGAAGAAGAAGAAGAGGAAGAAGTAGAAGAAGAAGAGGAAGAAGAAGAGCAAGAAGATGAAGAAGGAGAAGATGAAGATGAGGAAAAAAAAAGAAGAAGAAGATGATGAAGAAGGAGAAGAAGAAGAAGAAGGTGAGGAAGAAGAAGAAGAAGAGAAGGAGAAGGAAAAGGAGGAGAAGAAAAGGAAGAAGAAAAGATGAAGAAGAAGAAAAAAAGAAAAAGAAGAAGAAGAAGGAGAAGGATAAGAAGAAGCATGAGAAGAAATAAGTGGAGGATGAGGAGAAGAGGAAGAAGAAGAAGAAAAGGAAGCAGAAGAAGAATAAGAATAAGGAGAGGAAGAAGAAGAAGAAGAAAAAATGAATAAGAAGAAGAAGAAGAAGAAGAAGAATAAGAAAAAGAAGAAGATGTAGAAGAGGAAGAAGTAATGGAAGAAGGAGAGGAAGAAGAAGAAGAAGGAGAAGAAAAAGAAGAAGAAGAAGAAGAACAAGAAGAAAAAGTAGAAAAAGACAAAGACGAAGAAGAATAAGAAGAAGAAAAGGAGGAGAAGAATAAGACGAAGAAGTAGAGGAAAAAGAAGAGGAAGACGATAAAGAAGAAGAAGAAGACCGAGAAGGAGATGGAGGAGAAGAAAAACAAGGAAAAGTAGTGGAAGAAGAAGAATAAGAAGAAGTAGAAGAGGAGGAAAGGAAGAAAAAGAAGATGTTTATGATGATCATGAAGAAGAAGAAAAAGGAAAAGAAGAAGAAGAAGAAGCAGTAGAAGATGATGATGATGAACAAGAAGTAAAAGAAGAAGGAGAAGAAGAAGGATTAGGAGAAGAAGTGGAAAAAGAAGAAGATAAAGAAGAAGAAGAGGAGAAAGAAGAAGGGAGTGGAGAACTAGAATAATAAGAAGAAGAAAAGAAAGGAAAACAAGCAGAAGAAGAAGAAGAAGATAAAGAAATTGTTGATGAAGAAGAAGAAGAGGAAGAAGAAAATGAAGAAGAGAAAGAAGAAGAAGAAGATGCGGAAGAAGGAGAAGAGGAAGATTAAGAAGGAGAAGAAGAGAAAGATGATTGAGAAGAAGAAGAAGAAGAAAAGGAAAAGATGCAATGGTGGAAGTTGAAGTAGAGAAAGAAGAAGAACAAGAAGAAGAAATAGAAGAAGAAGAAGGAGGAGGAGGAGAAGAAGAAGAAGAAGAAGAAGTAGTTGTAGTAATAGTAGAAGAAGAAAAAGAAGAGGAAGAAGAAGGAGAAGGGGATGAAGAAAGAGAGGGGGAAGAAGAAGAAGAAGAAGAAGCATTAGAGGAAGAAGAACAAGAAGAACAACAACAAGAAGAAGAGGAAAATGAAGAAGAAGAAGAAGAAGAAGAGAAAGAAGAAAAGGAAGTACAAGAAGAAGAGGAAGAAGAAAAGAAAATATAAAAAGAAGGAGAAGAAGAAGAAGAAGGAGAAGAAGGAGAAGAAGAAGAAGAAGGAGAAGAAGAAGGTGGAGGAGGCAAAGAAGAAGGAGAAGAAGAAGAAAAAAGAGAAGAAAAAGAGGAAGAAGAAGAAGAAGAAGAAGAAGAAGAAGGGATAGAAGAAGAGGAAGAAGAATAGGATGAAGAAGATGAAGATGAAGAAGAAGAAAAGAAGAAGAGGGGGAGGAGGAGGACAAAGAATACGAAGGAGAAGAAGGAGAAGAAGAAGAACAAGAATAAGAGGAAGCAGAAGAAGATGGAGAAGAAGAAGAAGAAGAAGAAGAAAAAGAATAAGAATAAGAAGAAGTAGGAGACAAAAATTAAGAAAGGGAAGATGAAGAAGAAGAGGAGGAAGAAGAAGAAGAAGAAGAAGAAGAAAATGGAGTAGAATGAAAAGAAGAGAAAGAAGAAGAAGATGGTGAAGAATAAGAAGAAGAAGGAGATGATGGCAAAGTAGAAGAAGAAGAAGAAGAAGAAGAAGAAGGGGAAGAAGAAGATGAAGGAGGAGAAAGAGAAGAAGAGGAAGAAGAAGAAAAAAGAAGTGGAAGAAGAGGAAGTAGAAGAAGAAAAAGAAGGAGAAGAAGAAGAAAAAGAAGAAGAAGAAGAAGAAAAAAAGAAGAAAAGGAAGAAGAAGAACAAGAAAAAGAAGTTGAGAAAGAACAAGAAGAATTAGAAGAAGAATAAAAAGAAGAATAAGAAGAAGAAGTAGAGAAAATATAAAAAGAAGAAAAGAAAAAGAAGAATAGAAAGAAGAAGAAGATGAAGAAGAAGAAGAAGAAGAAGAAGAAAAAGAAGGTGATGTAAAAGAAGGAGAGGAAGGGGAAGAAGTGGAAAAAGAAAAAGAATAAGAAGAAAATGTTGAAGAGGAATGAGAAGTAGAGGAAGAAAAGGAGTACAAGAAGAAGAAGAAGAAGAAGAAGAAGAAGAAGAAAATGATGAACTAAAAGAAGAAGAAGAAGAGGAAGAAGAAGAAGAAGAAGAAGAAGAAGAAGAAGAAATAGGAGCAGAAAAAGTAGAAGAAGATAAAGAAGAAGAAGAAGAAGAATAAGAAGAAGGAGAAGGCGAAGAGGAATGAGAAGAAGAAGAAGAAGAAGAAGAAGAAGAAGAGGAAGAAGTATAAAAAGAATAATAATAATAAAAAGATGAAGAAAGAGAAGAAGAAGAAGAAGAAGAAGAAGGACAAAAAGAAGAATGAGAAGAAGCAGAAGAAGAAGAGCAAGAGGAAAGTGAATGGGAAGAAGAAGAAGAAGAAAGCGAAGAAGTGGAAGAAGAAGAGGAAGTTGAGCGAGAAGAAGGAGAAGAAGAGGAAAAAAAAGAAGTAAAGGAAGAAGAAGAAAAAGGAGGAGAAGAAGAAAAACAAGAAGAAGAAAAGGAGGTGAAAGAAGAAGATGAAGAAGAAGAATAAGAAGAAGAAGAAAAAGAGGAAGAACGAGAAGAAGAAGAAGGAGAAGGAAAAGAAGGAGAAGAAGATGAAGAAGAAGAAGGAGAAGAAGAAGAGGAAGAACAAGGGGAAGGCAAAGATGGAGAAGAAGAGAAAGAACAAGAAGGTTAAGAAGAAGAAGAAGAAGAAGAAGAAAAAGAAGTAGAAGAAGAAGAAGAAGAGGTAGAAGAAGAAGAAGAAGAAGAAGAGGAAGATGAAGCACAAGAAGAGGGAGAAGAAGTAGAAAAAGAACAAAAAGAACAAGAAGAACAAGAAGGAGAAGAGGAAAAAGAAGAAGAACAAGAAGAAGAGGAATAAGAAGAGGACAAAGAAGATGAAGAAGAAGGAGTATAAGTGGAAGAAGTAGAAGAAAAAGTTGGGGAAGTAGACTAGGAAGAAGAAGAAGGGGAAGAAGATGTTGCAAAAGAGGAAGAAGAAGAAGAAGAAGAAGAAGAAGAGGAAGAAGAGGAAAAAGAAGAAGAAGAAGAACAAGAAGAAGAAGAAGAAGAAGAAGAAGAAGAAGAATAACAAGAAGAGGTAGAAGTAGAAGAAGAAAAAGAAGAAGTAGAGGAAGAAGAGGAAGTAGAAAAAGAAAAAGAAGAAGAAGAAGGAGATGAATAAGAAGAAGAAGATGAAGAAAAAGTAGGAGAAGAGGAAGGAGAAGAAGAAGAAGATGAAGAAAAAGAAGAAGAAGAAGTGAAAGAAGAAGAACAAGAACAAAAAGAGGAGGAAGTAAAAGAATTAAAAGAAAGAGAAGAAGAAGAAAAAAAGAAAAAAATAAGAGAAGAAGGAGAAGTAGAAGAAGAAGAAGAAGAAGTGGAAGAGAAGAAGAAGAAGACGAAGAAGAAGGGGAAGAAGAATAGGAAGCAAAGGAAGGAGAACAAGAACAAGAAGAAGAAAAAAAAAAGTAGGAGCTGAATAATAAGAAGAGGAAGAAAAAGGAGAAGAAGAGGAAGAAGATGAAGAAAAAGAACAAAGAGAAGAAGTAGTAGAAGAAGAAGAAGAAGAAGCAGAAGTGGACGAAGAAGAAAGAGAAGAATAGAAGAAGAAGAAAGAGAAGAAGAAGAAGAAGAAGAAAAAGAAGAAGAAGAAGAAAAAGAAGAAACATAACTAGAAGAAGATGAAGAAGGAGTAGAAGAAGAAAAAGAAGAAGAAGGACAAAATAATGGGCAAGAAGAAGAAGAAGAAATAGTCGAAGAAGAAGATTGAGAAGACGAAGAAGAACAATAAGGAGTGGAAGAAGAAGAAAAAGAAGACGAGGAAGCAGGAGGAGTTGAAGAAGAAGAAGGAAAATCAGAAGAAGAGGAAGCAGAAAAATAGTATAAAGAAGAAGAAGAAGTATAAGAAGAAGAAGTGGAGGAATAAGAGGTAGTAGAGAACGAAGAAGAATGAGAGGAAGATGAAGAAAAGAAGAACTAAGAAAAGGAGAAGAAAAAGAAGAAGAAAAAAGAGAAGAAGAAGAGGAAGAAGAAGAAGTTGAACAGGAAGAAGAAAGAGATGAAGAAGAAGGATAAGAAGAAGAATAATAATAAGCATAAGAACAAGAAGAAGAAGAAAGAGAAGAAGAAGAAGAAGAAGGAGAAGAATAGTATAACGAAGTAGAAGAAGAAGAAGGAGAATAAGAAGAAGAAGAAGAAGAAAAAGAAGATGGAGAAAAAGAAGACGAAGTAGAAGAAGATGATGAAGAAGAGGAAGAAGAAGAAGAAGTGGAAGAAATAGAAGAAGAAAAAGTAGAAGAAGAAGAAGAAGAAGAAGAAGAAAAAGAAGAAAATGAATTAAAACAAAGAGAAGAGGAAGAAGCAAAAGAAGAAAAATAAAAAAAAGATGGAGAAGAAGAAAAAGAAATCGAGGAAAAAGAAGAAAAAGAATAAGAATTAGTAGTTGAAGATGAACGAGAAGTAGAGGAAGAAAAAGGAGGAGTGCAAGAATAAGAAGAAAAGAAGAACTAAAAGAAGAAGAAGAAGAAATAGAAGAAGAAGAAGAGGAAGAAGAAGAAGAAGTAGTAGAAGAAAAAGAAGTACAAGAAGAAGAAGAAAAGAAGAGGAAGAAGAAGAAGAAGAAGAAAATTGATGAGAAGAAGAAGTGGAAGAAGAAGAGGGAAAAGAGCAAGGTGAAGAAATAGAAGAAGAAGAAAAAGAAGAAAAAAAGCAAGAGAAGAAGAAGGAGAAAAAGAAGAAAAACGAGAAGAAGAAGAGGAGAGAGAAGAAGAGAAGAGGAAAAAGGCGGAGAAGATGAAGAGAAAGAAGAAGAAATAGAAGAAAAAGATGATGAAGAAGAAGAAGAAGAACAACAAGATGAAAAAGAAAAGGAAGAAGAAGAAGAAGAAGAAAAAGGAGAAGGAGAAGAAGAAGAAGATTAAGAAGTAGAAGAAAGGGAAGTCAAAGGAGGAGGGGAAGAGGAAGAACAAGAAGGCAAATATGAAGAAGAAGAAGAAGAAAAGGAAGAAGAAGAAGAAGAAGAAGAAGAAGTAGAAGAAGAAGAAGAAGTCGGAGAAGGAGAAGAAGAAGAAGAAGAAGAATAAGAAGAGTAGGAAGATGAAGAACAATAAAAATTAGGAGACGGAGAAGAGGAAGAAAAAGAAGAACAACAACAAAATGTAGAAGAGGAAGAAGAAGAAGAAGAAGAAGAAGAAGAAGAAGTAAAAGATGAAGTTGGGGAAGAAGACGAGTAAGAACAAGAAGGGAAAGAGGAAGATGTAAAAGGGGAAAAAGAAGAAGAAGAAGAAGTAGAAGAAGAAGAGGAAGAAGGAGAAGAAGACGAGGAAGAAGAAGAA
>JAIUJO010000362.1:432500-451001 GCA_023846275.1 Vanilla planifolia
AAGGAGAAGTAGAAGAATGAGAAAGATAAGAACACAAAGAAGAAGAAGATGATGATGAGGAAGAAGAAGAAGATGATGATGAGGAAGAAGAAGAAGAAGAAGATGGAGAGCTAGAAGAAGAAGAAGAGGAGAAGGAAGAAGAAGAAGAAGAAGAAGAAGAATAAGAAAAAAAAAGAAGGACAAGGAGAAGGAGTAAGAGGAGAAGAAGAAGAAGAAGAAGAAGAAGAAGAAAAAGAAGATGATGTAGATGATGAAGAAGAAGAAAAAGAAAAATAATTCGAAGATAATGAAGAAGAAGAAGAAGAAAAAGAAGAAAGAGAAAAATAAGAAGAATGAGAAAAAGAAGAAGAAGAAGAAGAAGACCACAAAGGAGAAGAACAAAGAGAAGAAGAAGAAGAAGAAGAAGAAAAAGAAGAACAAGATGTAAAAGGAGAAGAAGAAGAAGAAAAAGAGCAAGAAGAAGTGGAAGATGAAGAAGAAGTTGTAGAAGAAGAAGAAGAGGAAGAAGAAAAAAACAAGAAATGGAAGAAGAAGAAGGAGAAGTAAAGGGAGAAGAATAAGAAGAAGATGGAGAAGAAGAAGAAGATGGAGAAGCAGAAGAAGAAGAAGAAGAAGTGGATGAACAAGAAGAAGAAGAAGAAAAAAAAGAAAAAGTAGTAGGATAGGAAGGATTAGAAGATGAAGAAGAAGAAGAAGAAGAAGAAGATGGCATTGGGGAAGAAGAAGAAGAAAAAGTAAAAAAAAAGTAGAATGAGAAGATTGAGAAGATGAAGAGGAAGAAGGAGGAGTAGAAGAAGATGAAGAAGAAGAAGAAGTTGATGATGATAAAAAAGAAGAACAAGAAGAAGGAGAGAAAGATGGGGAAGCAGAGAAGAAGGAGAGAAAGATGGGGAAGCAGAAGAAGAAGCAAAAGAACAAGAAGAAAAATAAGAATGGGAAGAACAAAAAGAGTAATAATAAAAATAATAAGTAGAAGAAATAAAAGAAGAAGAAGAAGAAGAATTAGAAAAACCAGAAGAAGAAGGAGATGAAGAAGACGAAGAAGAAGAAGAAGAAAACGAAGAAGTACAAAAACAACAAGAAGAAGAAGTAGAATAGTAAAAAGAACACGAAGTTGAGGAAAGAGAAGAAGAATAAGAAGAAAAGTTAGAGAAGAAGAGGAAGGGATGAAGAATAAAAGGAGTAGAAGCATATGAAGAGAAGGAAGAATAAGAGGGAGAAGCACAAGGATAAGAAGAACAAGGAGAAAAATAAGAAGAAGAAGAAGAAGACTAAGAAGAAGAAGATTAAGGATATGGAGAGGAGAAGAAGATGGAGAATGAGAGAGAGAAGACAGAGATGAAGAAGAAGAAGAAGAAGAAGAATGAGTAGGAGAAGATTAAGAAGTTGTAGCAAAACAAGAAGAAGAAGAAGAAGAAAGAGGAAGAAGAAGAAGAAGAAGAAGAAGAAAACAAGAAAAGAAGAAGAAGAAGAAGAAGGAGGAGGAGGGTGAGAAGAAAAAGTAGAAGAAGAAGAAGAAAAACAAAATGACGATGATGTTGATGATAATGATGATGAAGAATAAGAAGATGAAAAAAAGGAAGATGAAGAAGTGGAAGAAGAAGAAGAAGAAGAAGAGGTAGAAGAAGAAGTGATGACAAAGAACAAGACAATGAAGAATAAGAAGAAGGAGAAGAAGAAGAACAACAAGAACAAGAAAGAGAATAATATGAAGAAGGAGAAGAAGAAGATAGAGAAGTTGAAGGAGTTGAAGAAGAAGAAGAAGAAGAAGAATAAGAAGATGAAGAAGAAAAGGACAAAGAAGATGAGGAAGAAGAAGAAGAAGAAGAAAGACAAGAAGAAGAAGAAGGATAAAAAGAAGAAGAAGAAGAAGATAATGATGATGAAGAAGAAGATGAAGAAGAAGAAGAAGAAGAAGAAGTAGTGCAAGAAGAAGAACAACAACAACTACTACAAAAAGAACAAGGAGATGAAGAAGAAGAACAAGAAGAAGAAAGAGACAAAACGAAAGAAGTTGAAAAATAAAAAGAAGAATAAGAAGAAGAAGACGAAGAGGATGATTAACAGCAAGAAAAAGAAGAGGAAGAAGAAGAACATGAGGAAGAAGAAGGAGAAGAAGAAGTAGAAAAAAGAGACCAAGTGGAGGAAAAAGAAGAAGAAGAAGAAGAAGGAGAAGAAGAAGAAGGACAAGAAGAAGAAGAAGAAGAAGAAGAAGAGGAAGAAGATGAAGAGGAATAGGAAGAAGAAAAAGAAGAAGAAAGAAGAAGAAAGATGGGGAGAAGAAGAAGAAGGAGAAGTAGAATAAGAAGTAGAAGAAGTAGGAGTAAAAGTAGAAGAAGAAGAAGATGACGATGAAGAAGAAAAAGAAGAAGAAGAAGAAGAAGATGCAGATTAAAAAGAAGAAGGGGACGGAGTAGATATGGAAGAAGAAAAAGATGGAGAAGAAGTAGAAGAAGTAGGGGAAGAAGAAGAGGAAGAAGAAGATGGCAATGGGAAAGAAGAAGAAGAAAAAGTAGAAAAAGGAGAAGAAGGGGAAGAAGTTGAAGAAGTATAAAGAAGAGGAAGAAGAAGGTGAAGATGATGATGATAAAGAAGAAGAACAAGAAGAAAAAGGAGAAGGCAGTGATGAAGAAGAAGAAGAAGAAGAAAAAGAAGAAGGACAAGAAGAGGAAGAACAAGAAGAGGAATAATAATAATAATTAGTAAAAGAAAGGGAAGAAGCAAAAGAAGAAGGAGAAAAGAAGAAGGAGGAGAAGAAGAAGATGAAGAAGACGACGACGAAGAAAAAGAAGAAGAAGAACTTGAAGAAGAAGAAGAAGAAGAACAAGAAGAAGAAAACGAAGAAGAAGAAGAAGATGGTGGAGGTGGCGGAGGAGATTAAGAAAGAGGAGAAGAAGAAGAAAAGAAGGAGGAGATTATGGAGGAGGAGGAAAAGAGGAAGATGAAGAAGGAGAAGAAGTGGAAGAAAAAGGAGAAGAAGAGGAAGAGGAAGAAGAAGAAGGAGATAACGAAGAACAAGAAGAAGGTGAAGAAGAAGGAGAAGAAGAAGAGGAAGAAGAAGACGAATAAGAAGAAGAAGTAGCAGAAGAAGAAGAAGAAGAAAAAGAAGAAGACGATGAAGAAAAAGAAGAAGAAGAAAAGAAGAAGGAGAAGTAGAAGAATAAGAAGGAGAAGAAGACAAAGAAGAAGAAGAAGAAGAAGAAGAAGATGAAGAAAATGATGATGATGATGATGAAGAAGAAGAATAAGAAGAAGAAAAAGAGTAAGATGTACAACAAGAAGTAGTGGAAAAAAAAAGGAGAAGAGGAGAGGAGGAACACGGGGATGATGAAGTACAAGTAGGCAAAGAAGAAGGACAAGAACAACAACAAGAAGAAGAACAACAACAACAAGAAGAACAAGAACAAGAAGAAGAACAAGATGAAGAAGAAGAAGAAGAAGAAGAAGTAGAAGAAGGAAAAGTAGAAGAATGAGAAAGATAAGAACACAAAGAAGAAGAAGAAGAAGAAGAAGAAGAAGATGGAGAGCTAGAAGAAGAAGAAGAAGAGGAAGAAGAAGAAGAAGAACAAGAAGAATAAGAAAAAAAAGAAGGAGAAGGAGGAGTAAGAGGAGAAGAAGAAGAAGAAGAAGAAGAAGAAAAAGAAGATGTAGATGATGAAGAAGAAGAAAAAGAAAAATAATTCGAAGATAATGAAGAAGAAGAAGAAAAAGAAGAAAGAGAAAAAGAGGAAGAATGAGAATAAGAAGGAGAAGAAGAAGAAGGGGTAGAAAAAGAAGAAGAAGAAGAGGAAGACAACAAAGGAGAAGAAGAAATTGAAGAAGAAGAAGAAGAAGAAGAAGAAAAAGAAGAACAAGAAGTAAAAGGAGAAGAAGAAGAAGAAGAAGATGGAGAGCTAGAAGAAGAAGAAGAAGAGGAAGAAGAAGAAGAAGAAGAAGAAGAACAAGAAAAAAAAGAAGGAGAAGGAGGAGTAAGAGGAGAAGAAGAAGAAGAAGAAGAAGAAGAAGATGTAGATGATGAAGAAGAAGAAAAAGAAAAATAATTCGAAGATAATGAAGAAGAAGAAGAAAAAGAAGAAAGAGAAAAAGAGGAAGAATGAGAATAAGATGGAGGAGAAGAAGAAGGGGTAGAAAAAGAAGAAGAAGAAGAAGAGGAAGACTGCAAAGGAGAAAAAGAAATTGAAGAAGAATAAGAAGAAGAAGAAGAAAAAGAAGAACAAGAAGTAAAAGGAGAAGAAGAAGAAGAAGAAGAAGAGGAAGAAGAAGAGGAAGATGAAGAAGAAGAAGTGGAAGAAGAAGAAGAAGAGGAAGAAGAAAAAAACAAGAAATGGAAGAAGAAGGAGGAGAAGTAAAGGGAGAAGAATAAGAAGAAGATGGAGAAGAAGATGGAGAAGTAGAAGACGAAGAAGAAGTGGATGAACAAGAAGAAGAAGAAGAAAAAGAAAGAAAAGAAGTTGGATAGGAAGGATTAGAAGATGAAGAAGAAGAAGAAGAAGGAGAAAATGGTATTGGGGAAGAAGAGGAAGAAAAAGTAAAAAAGAAGTAGAATGAGACGATTGAGAAGATGAAGAGGAAGAAGGAGTAGTAGAAGAAGAGGAAGAAGAAGAAGAAGTTGATGATGATAAAGAAGAAGAACAAGAAGAGGGAGAGAAAGATGGGGAAGCAGAAGTAGAAGTTGAAGAACAAGAAGAAGAAGAAGAAGAATGGGAAGAACAAGAAGAGTAATAATAAAAATAATAAGTAGAAGAAATAAAAGAAAAAGAAGAAGTAGAAAAACCAGAAGAAGAAGGAGAAGTAGAAGACGAAGAAGAAGAAGAAGAAAAAGAAGAACTACAAAAACAACAACAAGAAGAAGTAGATTAGCAAAATGAACACAAAGTTGAGGAAAGAGAAGAAGAACAAGAAGAAAAGTTAGAGAAGAAGAAGAAGGGATGAAGAATTAATGGAGTAGAAGCATAGGAAGAGAAGGAAGAACAAGAGAAAGAAGCAGAAGGATAAGAAGAAAAAGGAGGCAAAGAAGAAGAAGAAGAAGAGTAAGAAGAAGAAGATGAAGGATATGGAGAGGAGAAAAAGATGGGGAATGAAAGAGAGAAGACGGAGATGAAGAAGAAGAAGAAGAAGAAGAAGAAGATGAAGAAGAAGAAGAATGAGCAGGAGAAGATTAAGAAGAAGTTGGAGGAAGAGAACAAGAGGAACATGAAGAAGAAAGAGGAAGAAGAAGCAGAAGAAGAAGAAGAAGAAGAAGAAAAGAAAAGAAGAAGAAGAAGATGAACAAGAAGGAGGAGGATGAGAAGAAAAAGTAGAAGAAGAAGAAGAAAAACAAAAATGACGATGATGTTGACGATGATGATGACGAAGAATAAGAAGATAAAAAAAGAGGAAGATGAAGAAGCGGAAGAAGAAGAACAAGAACAAGAAGAAGAGGTAGATGAAGAAGGCGATGATAAAGAACAAGATAGTGAAGAAGAAGGAGAAGAAGAAGAAGAAGAAGAACAAGAACAAGAACAAGAAGGAGAATAAGATGAAGAAGAAGGAGAAGAAGAAGATAGAGAAGTTGAAGGAGTTGAAGAAGATGAAGAAGAAAGAGAAGAAGAAGAAGGAGAATAAGAAGATGAAGAAGAAGAGGACGAAGAAGAAGAGGAAGAAGAAGAAGAAGAAGGACAAGGAGAAGAAGAGGGATAAAAAGAAGAAGAAGAAGAAGATAATGATGATGAAAAAGAAGATGAAGAAGAAGAAGAAGAAGTGCAAGAAGAAGAAGAAGAAGAACAAAAAGAACAAGGTGATGAAGAAGAAGAACAAGAAGAAGAAAGAGGCAAAATTAAAGAAGTTGAAAAATAAAAAGAAGAAGAAGAAGAAAAAGAGGAAGAAGAACAAGAAGAAGAAAAGAAAAAGAAGGAGAAGAATTAGAAGGAGAAGAAGAAGATGATGATGATGATGATGAAGAAAAGAAAGAGGTAGAACAAGAAGAAGAGGTAGAGGTTGATGAAGAAGAAAAAGAAGAAGAGGAAGCAAAGGATGTAGAAGGAGAACAAGAACATGAAGATGATGAGGAAGAAAAAGAAAAAGAAGAAGAAGAAGGAGAAGAATAAGTAGAAGAGGAAGAAGAAGAAGAAAAAGAAGATGACGAGCGATAAGAAGAGGAAAAGAATGGAGTCGAAGAAGGAGAAGATGAAAACAAAAATGGAGAAGAAGAAAGAGTAGAAAAATTAGAGGAAAAAGAGGAAGAAGAAGAAGAACAAGAAGTGGAAGAAGAAGAAGAAGAGGAAGAACAAGAAGAAGATGAAAAAGAAGTATAAGAAGAAGAAGAAGAAGAAGAAGAATAAGAACAATAACAAGATGATTAACTAGAGGAAGAGGAAGAAAAAAGAAGAAAAGAAGAGGAAGAAGAACGAGAAGAAAGTAGAAGATGGTGAATAAGAAGAAGAGGAAGAAGAAGAGTAAGTAGAAGTAGAAGAAGAAGAAGAAGAAGATGAAAAAGGGGAGGAAGTACAAAAAGATGAAGAAAAAGAAGAAGAAGAAGAAAAAGAAGAAGAAAAAGAAGAAGAAGAACAACAAAAAGAAGAAGACAAAAAAGAACACGAGGAAGTGGAACGAGAAGAAGAAAGAGAAGATCAAGAAGAAGATGAAGGAGAAGGAGAAGAAGAAGGTGAAGAGGAAGAAGAAGGAGAAGAGGACGATGAACAGCAAGAAAAAGAAGAGGAAGAAGAGGAAGAAGAAGAGGAAGTTGAAGGAGAAGAAGAAAAAGAAGAAGAAAAAGGAGACCAAGTGGAGGAGGAAGAATAAGAAGAAGATGAAAAAGAAGGAGAAGAAGAAGAAGAAGAAGAAGAAGAAGAAGAGGAAGAAGATGAAGATGAATAGGAAGAAGAAGAAGAAGAAGAAGAAGAAGAAAGAAGAAGAAAGATGGGGAGAAGAAGGGGAAGGAGAAGAAGAAGAAGAAGATGAAGGGAACAATGAAAAGGAAGAAGAGGAACATGATGATGAAGAAGAACAACAAGAAGAGGAGGAAGAAGAAGAAGAAGAAGTAGAATAAGGAAGAGAGGAAGAAGAAGAAGAAGAAGAAGAAGTAGAATAAGGTAGAGAAGTAGAAGAAGAAGAAGGAAAAGTAGAAGATGAAGAATAAGAAGAAGAAGGAGAAGAAGCTAACAATCATGATGATGATGATGATGAAGGAGAAGGAGAAGATGAAGAAGAAGAAACAGAAGAAGAGGGAGACAAAGAACAAGGAGAAGAAGAGGAAGAAGAAGAGGTAGAAGAAAAAGAAGGAGAAGTAGAAGAAGGTTAAAGTGAAGAAGAAGAAGAAGATGATGATGATGATGATGTTGAAGAAGTAGAAGGTAAACAATTGGAAGAAGAAGAAGCAGAAGAAAAAGAACGAAGAGAAAAAGAGGAAGAAGAAGCTAAAGAAGAGGAAGAAAAAGAAGAAGGAGGAGAGGAAGACGAGAAAGGAGAAGAAGGAGAAGAAGAAGAAGAAGAAGAAGAAGTAGAAGAACAACATGTAAATGGAGAAGTAGAAGATGAAGAAGAAGATGACGATGATGATGAAGAAGAAGAGGGAGTAGAAGATGACGGAGAAGACATAAAAGAAGGGGAAGAAGAAAAAAAATAAAAAGAAGAAGAAGAAGACGAAGAATAAGAAGAAATTCGACAAGAAGAAGAAGAAGGAGGTGTAGAAGAAGAAGTAGAAGAAGAAGTAGTAAAAGTAGTAGAAGAAGAAGAAGATGATGATGAAGTGGAAAAAGAAGAAGAAGAAGAAGAAGATGCAGAAGAAAAAGAAGAAGGGGATGGAGTAGATAAAGAAGAAGAAAAAGATGGAGAAGAAGTAGAAGAAGTAGGGGAAGAAGAAGAGGAAGAAGAAGATGGCAATAGGAAAGAAGAACAAAAAGTAGAAAAAGGAGAAGAAGGAGAAGAAGGAAACGATGAAGGGGATGAAGTTGAAGAAGTAGAAGAAGAGGAAGAAGAAGGTGAAGATGATGATGATAAAAAAGAAAAACAACAAGAAGAAGGAGAAGGCAGTGATGAATAAGAGGAAGAAGAAGAAGAACAAAAAGAAGAAGGACAAGAAGAGGAAGAACATGAAGAGGAATAATAATAATAATTAGTAAAAGAAAGAGAAGAAGCAAAAGAAGAAGGAGAAAAAGAAGAGTAAGGAGGAGAAGAAGAAAATGAAGAAGACGAAGAAGAAGAAGAAGAAGAAAAAGAACTTGAAGAAGAAGAAGAAGAAGAACAAGAAGAAGAAAATGAAGAAGAAGAAGAAGATGGTGGTGGAGAAGGAGGAGATTAAGAAAGAGGAGAAGAAGAAGAAAAAGAAGAAGAGGAAGGAGATTATGGCGGAGGAGAAAAAGAGTAAGATGAAGAAGGAGAAGAAGTGGAAGAAAAAGGCCAAAAGAGGAAGAGCAAGAAGAAGAACGAGATGAGGAAGAACAAGAAGAAGGTGAAGAAGAAGGAGAAGAAGAAGAGGAAGAAGAAGACGAATAAGAAGAAGAAGAAGAAGAAGAAAAAGAAGAAGACGATGAAGAAGAAGAAGAAGAAGAGAAGAAGAAGGAGAAGTAGAAGAATAAGAAGGAGAAGAAGAGAAAGAGGAAGAAGAAGAAGAAGATGAAGAAAATGATGATGATGATGATGAAGAAGAAGAATAAGAAGAACAAAAAGAGTAAGATGAAGAAGAAGAAGTAGTGGAAAACAAGGAGAAGAGGAGGAAAAGGTGGAAGATGGGGATGATGAAGAACAAGTTGGTAAAGAAGAAGGAGAAGAACAACAACAAAAAGAAGAAGAACAACAAGAAGAACAAGATGATGATGAAGAAGAAGAAGAAGAAGTAGAAGAAGGAGAAGTAGAAGAATGAGAAAGAGAAGAACACAAAGAAGAAGAAGAAGAAGAAGATGAAGAAGAAGAAGAAGAAGATGGAGAGCTAGAAGAAGAAGAAGAAGAGGAAGATGAAGAAGAAGAAGAAGAAAAAAAAGAAGGACAAGGAGAAGAAGCAGTAAGAGGAGGAGAAGAAGAAGAACAACAAGAAGAAGAAGAAAATTAAGATGATGTAGATGATGAAGAAGAAGAAAAAGAAAAATAATTTGAAGATAATGAAGAGGAAGAAGAAGAAAGAGAAGAAGAAGATGAAGAAGAAGAAGAAGAAGATGGCATTGGGGAAGAAGAAGAAGAAAAAGTAAAAAAAAAAGTAGAATGGGAAGATTGAAAAGATGAAGAGGAAGTAGAAGTAGTAGAAGAATAGGAAGAAGAAGAAGTTGATGATGATAAAGAAGAAGTACAAGAAAATGGAGAGAAAGATGGGGAAGCAGAAGTAGAAGCAGAAGAACAAGAAGAAGAAGAAGAAGAATGGGAAGAACAAGAAGAGTAATAATAAAAATAATAAGTAGAAGAAATAAAAGAAAAAGAAGAAGAAGTAGAAAAACCAGAAGAAGAAGGAGAAGTAGAAGACGAAGAAGAAGAAGAAGAAAAAGAAGAAGTAGAAAAACAACAACAAGAAGAAATAGAATCGTAAAATGAACACAAAGTTGAGGAAAGAGAAGAAGAACAAGAAGAAAATTTAGAGAAGAAGAAGAAGGGATGAAGAATAAATGGAGTAGAAGCATAGGAAGAGAAGGAAGAACAAGAGGAAGAAGCAGAAGGATAAGAAGAAAAAGGAGGCAAAGAAGAAGAAGAAGAAGAGTAAGAATAAGAAAATGAAGGATATGGAGAGGAGAAAAAGATGGGGAATGAAAGAGAGAAGACGGAGATGAAGAAGAAGAAGAAGAAGAAGAGGATGAAGAAGAAGAAGAATGAGTAGGAGAAGATTAAGAAGATGTTGGAGGAGGAGAACAAGAAGAAGAAGAAGAAGAAAGAGGAAGAGGAGGAGGAAGAGAAGAAGAAGACGGACGAGGAGGAGGAGGAGGAGGAGAAGAACAAGTAGAAGAAGAAAAAGAAGAAGAAGAAGGAGACGAAGAAGAAGAAGGGTAAAAAGAAGAAGAAGAAAAAGAACAAGAAGAAGAGCTTGAAGAAGAAGAAGAAGAAGGGGAAGAGGAAGATGAAGATGAAGAAGAAGAAGAAGAAGAAGAACGACAAGTAGAAGAAGAAGAAGAAGAAAAAGGAGAGCAAGAAGAAGAAGACGAAGAAGGAGATGGGGGAGGAGAAGAAGAAGAAGAAGAAGAAAAAGAAGAAAAGGAAGAAGAATAAGAAGTAGTAGTAGAAGAAGAAGAAAAAAAAGAAGTTGGAGAAAACGAAAAAGAATAAGAAGAGGAGGAAAAAGAAGGAGAAGAAGAAGAAAAGAAGAAGGAGAAAAATGAGAAAGAGAAGGAGAAGCAGAGGAAGAAGAAGAAGAAGAAGAAGGAGAATGAGAAGAAGAAGTAGGAGGAGAAGAAGAAGAATTAGAAGTAGTAGAAAATGAAGAAGAAGATGACGAAGAGGAAAAAGAAGAAGAGGAAGAAGAAGAAGAAGAGGAAGATGGAAAAGAAGAAGAAGAAGAAGAAGAAGAGGAAGAAGAAAAAGAAAGAGAAGAAGAAGAGGTAGAAGAGAAAGTAGAAGAAGAAACATAAGAAGTAGAAGAAGAAGAAGAAGAAGGGGAAGAAGAGGAGGAAGAAGAAGAAGAAGGGGATGGAGAAGAAGCAGAAGAAGGAAAACAAGGAGAAGAAGACGAAGAAGAAGAAGAAGAAGAAGAAGAAGAAGAAGAAGAACAAGAAGAAGAGGAAGAAGAAAAAGAAGGAGAAGAAAACCAAGAAGAAGGAGAAGAAGAAGAAGAAGAAGCAGAAGAAGAAGAAGAAGAAGAAGAACAAGAAGAAGAAGAAGAAAAAGAAGAAGACGATGGAAAAGAAGTAGAAGACGAAGACGAAAAATAGTAATAAAAATAATAATAATAAGAATAATAAGAAGAAGAAGATGGAAAATAAGAAGAAGAAGACGAGAAGAAAAAGAAGAAGTACAGGATAAATTAATGATAGAAGAGAAAGAAGGAGAAGAAGTAGAAGAAGATGAAGGAGAAGTAGAAGAGGTAGAAGAAAAAAGAGAAGAAGGAGAAGAATAAGAAGAAGAAGAGGAAGAAAAAGAAAAGAAGAAGAAGAAGGAGAAGAAGAGGAAGGTAGAGATGGATGGAATGGAGGAGGAGGAGGAGAAGAAGAAGAAGAAGAAGAAGAAGAAGAAGATGAATAAGAAGAAGTTGTAGATGAAGAAAATGAAGAAGAAGAAAAGGAAGGAGAAGAAGAAGAACAAAAGGAAGAAGAATAAAGTGAAGAAGAAGATGGAGCAGATAAATAAGATGAAGAAGCAGAAGAAGAAGAAGAAGAAGGAGATGGAGAATAAGAAGGAGAAGGAGAAGAAGAAGAAGAAAAAGAGGAAGAAGTAGAACATGGAGGAGAAAAAGAAGAAAAGAAGTACAAGAAGAAGAAGCAGAATACGAAGAAAAAGAAAGAAGAAGAAGAAGAAGAAGATTGAGAAGAAGAAGGAGATGAGGAAGAAGAAGAAGAAGAAGAAGAAGAAAAAGATGATGAAGAAGCAAAAGAAGAAGAAGAAGAAGAGAATGTTGAGGAAGTTGTAGAACAAAAAGAATAAGAGCAAGAAGAACAAGAAGAAGGAAAAAGAGTAGAAGAAGGAGGAGGAGGACGTGGACAAGCACGAGGAGGAGTAGAAGAAGAAGTTAAAGAAGAAGATCAAGAAGGAGAAGTAACAGGGGGAGGAGGATTAGAAGGAGAAAAAGAAGAAAAAGTGGAAGAAGAAGCAGAAGAAAAAGAAGAAGAAGATGATGATGATCAAGAAGAAAAAGTAAAAGAAAAAATAAATGAAGAGTTAGAAGAAGAAGAAAATGAAGAAGAGAAAGAAGAAGGAAAAGAAGAAGATGAAGAAGAAGAAGAGAGAGAAGTAGAGCAAGAGGAAGAAGAAGAAGAAGAAGAAGAAGAAGTAGAAGAAGTAGTAGAGAAAAAGATGGAGAAGATGAAGAATAAGAACAAGAGGAAGAAGAGGAAGACGAAGGAGAAAATGAAGGAGAAGAAGAATAAGATGAAGAAAGGGAAGAAGAAGAAGATGAAGAAAAAGAAGAAGTTAGCCAAGAAGAAGTCAATGAAGAAGAAGAGGAAGAATAATAATTATAATAATAATAATAATAAGGAGAAGGAGAAGCAAGAAGGATAGATAAAGAAAAACAAGAAGAAGATGGAGAAGAGAACGAAAGAGAAGGAGAAGGAGATAGAGATGGAGAAGAAGAAGAAGACGGAGCAGGAGGAAGAATATGATGAGAAGAAGATGAAGAAGAAGATGCAGTAAGAGAAGAAGAAGAACAACAAAAAGAAGAAAAGAAAGAAGAAGAAGAAGAAGAAGAAGAAGAAAGAGAATGAGATCAAGAAGAAGAAGGAGAGAAGAAAGAAGAAGAAGAAAAGGAGAAGGAAGAAGAAGAGAAAGAGGAAGAAGAAGAAGAACTTGAAGAAGGTGAAAAAGAAGAAAAGGAAGAAGAAAATAAAGAAGAAGAAGAAGAAGAAGTAGAAGCCGTAGAAAAAGAGAGAAAAAGAAGTAGGAGAAGAAGAAGAATACAAAGAAGAGGAAGAGGAAGGAGAAGGGGAAAGGGAGAAGAAGAAGAAGAAGAAGAAGAAGAAGAATAAGAAGAAGAAGAAGAAGAAGAAAAAGAAGAAAAGGAAGAAGAATAAGAAGAAGAAGCAGTAGAAATAAAAGAATAAGAAGAGGATGAAGACGACGATGGAGAAGAAGGAGGAGGAGAAGAAGATGAAGAACAAGAAGTAGTAGAAGTAGAAGAAGAAGAAGAAGAAGAAGAAGAGGATGAGTATAAAGAACAAGAAGGAGAACAAAAAGGAGGAGGAGGAGGAGAAGAAGAAGTAGAAAAAATAAGAGAAGAAGAAGAAGAAGTAGAAGAAGAGGAAGACAATCATAAAGAAGAACAAGAGGAAAATGAAGAAGAAGAAGAAGAGAACGATGAAGTGGAAGAACAGGAAGATGATGATGAAGAAGAAGAACAAGAAGAGGAAGATGAAGAGGTAGAATAATAAGAAGATGAAGGAAGAAAGAAGAAGAAGAAGAAGAAGAAAAGGAAGATGATGAAGAATAAGAAGAAGAAGAAGAAGAAGGAGAAGAAGCAATTGAAATAGAAGCAGAAGGACAAGAAGAAGAAGAAAAACAAGAAGGAGAAGTAGAAGAAGAAAAAGATGATGATGATGATGAAGAAGAAGGAGGAGGAGAAGAAGTGGAAGAAGAAGACGTTGAAGAAGAGGAAGAATAAGAATAAGAAGAAGAAGAAGAAGAAGAAGAAGAGGAGGTAGAGAAAAAGGACAAGAGAAAGAAGAATGTAAAAGAGAAGAAGAAGATGATGATGTTGCTGAGGAAGAAGAAGAAAAATAATTGGAAGGAGAAGAAGAAGAAGAAAAAGAAGAAAGAGAAAAAGGGAAGCATAATTATAAGAAGAAGAAGAAGAAGAGGAAGAAAAAGAGGAAGAAGAAGAAGAGGAAGACGACAGAGGAGAAGATGAAGGAGAAGATGAAGAAGAAGAAGAAGAAGAAGAAGAAGACGAAATTGAAGAAGAACAATAACAACAAGTAAATGGAGAAGAAGAAGAAGAAGAAGAAGAAGAAGAGGAAGAAGAAGAAAAAGAAGAAGAAGAAGAAGAGGAAGAAGAAGTAGAAGAAGAAAAAGAAGAAGAATAAGTACAAGTTGGAGAAAAGAAGGAGGAGAAGAATAAGAAGAAAAGAAGAAGTAGAAGAAGAAGAAATGGAAGAAGAAGAAGAAGATGAAGAAGAAAAAGGAGTAGAAAAAGAAGAATAAGGAAAGGAAGAAAATGAAGAGGAAGTGGAAGAAGAAGAAGAAGAAGAAGGCAATGGGGAAGAAGAAAAAAAAGTAGAAAAAGGAGCAGAAGGAGAAGAAGAAAAAGTTGAACAGGAAGAAGTGGAAAAAGTAGATGAAGAGGAAGAAGAAGAAGAAGAAGAAGAAGAACATGATGATGATAAAGAACAACCAGAAGAATACGAAGAAGACAATGAAGAAGAAGAAGAAAAAGAAAAAGGAGAAGGAGAAGAAAAGGAAGAACAAGATTAATAATAATAATAATGAGTAGAAGAAAGAGAAGAAAATGAAGAAAAAGAAGAAGGGGAAAAGCACAACAAGAAGGAGAAAAGAACTCGAAGAAGAAGATGAAGAAGAAGAAGAAGAAGAAAAAGAAGAAGAAGAACAGGAACAAAAAGGTGAAGTAGAGGAAGGAGAAGAAGAAAAAGAAAAGAACAAGAAGAAAAAGTTGGAGAGGGAGATGAAAAAGGTGACGAAGAACGAAAGGAGTAGAAGAAGAGGAAGAAAAGGAAGAATATGAGGAAGAAGAAGAAAAAGGAGAAGTCATTGGAGGCAAAAAAACAGAAGAAGAGTAAGAAGAAGAAGAAGAAGAAGAAGAAGAAGGATAAGGAGAAGAGAAGAAGAAGGAGAATTAGAGAGAGAATAAGGAGACGAAGAAGAAGAAGAAGAAGAAGATGAAGAAGGAGGAGGAGGAGGAGATTAAGAAGAAGAAGAAGGAGAAAAAGAAGTCTAAGAAGAAGAAGAAGAAGAAAAACATGAAGAAGAGGAAGAAGAATAAGAAGAAGAAAAAAAAAGACCAAGAGAAGAAGAAAGAGAAATGGAAGAAGAAGAAGAAGTTGATGATGATAAAGAAGAGGAAGAAGAGGAATAAGAAGAAGAAGAAGAAGAAAAAAAAGGAAGAACAAGCAGAAGAAAAAGAAGAACAAGATTAAGAAAGAGAAGGAAGAGAAGAAAGTGATAAAAGAGAAGAAGATGAAGAATAGCAAGAAGAAGAAGAAGAAAAGAAGAAGAAGAAGAGGAAGAGAAGAAGAAGAAGAAGAAAAAGAAGAAAAAGAACAAGAAGAAGAATAAGAAGGAGAAGAAGAAGGAGAAGAGGAAGAAGAAGAAGTAGAAGAAGAAGTAGTAGAGGATGAAGAAGAAGAAACAGAAGTGGAAGAAAGGAAGACAAAAGAAAAAGAATATTTAGAAGAAAAACAAGAAAAAGAAGATGGAAAGGAAGAAGAAGAAGAAGAAGAAGAAGACGAAGAAGAAGAAGACGAAGAAGAAGAAGATGAAGAAGAAGAAGAACAAGAAGAAGACGAAGAAGAAGAAGACGAAGAAGAAGAACTAGAAGAAGAAAAAGAAGAAGAAGACGAAGAAGTAGTAGAAGATGAAGAGGAAGAAGAAGAGGAAATGGAAGGAGAAGAAGAAGGAGAAGAAGTGGAAGTAGTAGAAGAGGAAGAAGAAAAAGAAGAAGAAGGAGAAGAAGAAGAAGAAAGATGAGAATAATTAGAGGAAGAAGAGGTAGAAGAACAAGAACAAAATAAGGAAGAAGAAGAGTAAGTAGAATTAGAAGAAGAAGAAGAAGAAGAAGAGGAAAAAGAAGTACAAAAATGAGAAGCAGAAGAAGATGATAAAGGAGAAGAAGAGGAAGGAGATGAAGAAGAAGAAGAAAAGAAGAAGAAGAGGAACAAGAAGAAGTGGAAGGAGAAGAAGAAGGAGAAGAACAAGAAGAGGATGAAGGAGAACGAGAAGAAAAAGGAGAAGAATAAGATGATGAACAACAAGAAAAAGAAGTGGAAGAAGAAGTAAAAGAAGAAGCGAAAGAAGAAGGAGAAAAAGAAGAAGAAGAAGAAGAAAAAGACTAAATGAAGATGAAGAAGAGAAAAGTGGCCAAGACGAGGAGGAAGAAGATGAAGTAGAAGAAGAAAAAAAAGGGGAAGAAGAAGAAAAAGTAATTGTAAAAGACGAAGAAGAAGAAGTAGGGTAAGAAGAAGAAGAAGAAGAAGAAGAGGTAGAAGAGGAAGAAGAAGAAGAAGAAGAAGAAGAAGAAGATGAAGAGGAAGAAGAAGAAGAGGAAGTTGAAGAAGAAGAAGAGAAAGTAGAAGAAAAAGAAGAAGAAGAGAAAGTAGAAGAAAAAGAAGAAGAAGAAGAGGAAGAGGAAGATGAAGAAGAAGAAGAAAAGAAGAAGAAAGACAAGGAGAAGAAGTGGAAGGAGAAAAAGAAGAAGAAGAGGAAAATGATGAAGAAGAAGAAGAAGAGGAATATGAAGAGCAAGAAGAGGATGATGATGATGATGAAGAATAAAAAAAAGTGGAAGAAGAAGAAGAAGAAGAAGAGGAAAAGGAAAAGGAAGAAGAAGAAGAACAACAACATGCAGGAGAACAATAAGTAGAAGAAGATGAATGAGAAGAAGAAGACGACGACGACGATGATGATGATGAAGAAGAAAGAGAAGAAGAAGAGGAAGCTGTAGTTGTAGAAGAAGTGGAGGAAGAAGAAGAAGAAGGAGGACAAGAAAAAGAAGAAGGGCAGGAAAAACAGAAGAAGAAGATGATGATGATCACGATGATGAAGGAAAAGAAAAATAAAAAGAATTTCAAGAAGAAGAAGAAGAAGAAAAAGAAGAAAGAGAAAAGTAGAAAGAATTATAATAACAAAAGGAAGAGGAGGAAGAAGATGAAGAAGAAGAAGCAGTGGAATACAACAAAGGAGAAGAGGAAGGAGAAAAAGAAGAAGAAGAACAAGATGAAGATGAAGAAGAAGGACAAGAAGAAGAAGAAGTCGTAGAAGAAGGAAAAGAAGAAGAGGAAGAAGAAGAAGGAGGAGAAGAAGTAGAGAAAGGAGAATAAAAAGAAGATGGAGAAGAAGAAGAAGAAGAAGGAGGAGAAAAAGAAGAAGATGAAGAAGAAGTAGAAGTAGTAGTAGAAGAAGAAGAAGAAGATGAAGAAGAAAAAGAATTAGGTGAGCAAGGAGTAGAAGAAGAGGAGGAAGTAGAAGGAGAAGAAGAAGAGGAAGAACAAGATGAAGATGGCATTAGGGGAAGAAGAGAAGAAGAAAAAGCAAAAAAAGCAGTCGAATAAGAAGATTGAGAAGATGAAGAGGAAAAAGAAGTAGAATAAGGGGAAGAAGAAGAAGATGATGATGATGATAAAGAAGATCAAGAAAAGAAGGAGATGTTGAAGAAGAAGTAAAAGAAAAAGAAGAAGAAGAAGAAGAAAAAGAAGAAGGAGAAGGAGAAGTGTGGAAGAACAAGAAGAATAATGTTAATAATAATAGGTAGAAGAATGAGAAGAAAAAGAAGGAGAAAATGCAAAAAGAAGGAAGGGAAGAAGACGAAAAAGAAGAAGAAGAAGAACATGAACAAGAACAAGAACAAGAATAAGAAGAAGAATAGGAAAAAGATGATGAAGTTGAGGAAGTAGAGGAAGAAAGAGAAGAAGAACTAGAGGAAAAGGTTGGAGAAGTTGAAGAAGAAGTAGAAGAAGAAAAAAGGAGGAGAAAAAGTGGAAGAAAAGGAAGAATAGTGGGAAGCAGAAGAAGAAGGAGACGAAGAAAAAGGAAGAAGAAGAGGAAGACAAGAAGAAGAGTAAGAAAAGAAGAAGAAAGAAGAAGAAGAGTAAGAGAAGAAGAAGATGAAGGATAAGGAGAGAGAAAAAGAAGGAGAATTAGAGAGAGAAAGAGATGTAGAAGAAGAAGAAGAGGATAAAGAAGAAGAAGGAGGAGGAGAAGATTAAGAAGAAAGGGAGGAGAAGAAGAAAAAGAATGAAGAAGAAGAAGAAGATAATAAGAAGAAGAAAGAGGAGCAGGACGGAGAAGAAGAAGAAGGAGGAGGAGGAGGAGAAGGAGGAGAAGAAGAAGAACCAGACAAAGAAGAAGAAGGAGAATTAAAGAAGTAGTAGATGAAGAAGAAGGGGAAGAGGAAATGAAGAAGATGAAGAAGAAAAACAAGAAGAAGAATGACCAGTAAGAGAAGAAGAAGAAGGAGACAGAGATGAGAAGAAGAAGGAGCATGAGGAGGAGGAGGAGGAGGAGGAGGAGAGAGGAGAAGAAGAAGAAGAAGAAGGAATTAAAGAAGAAGAAGAAAGAAGGAAGAAGAAGAAGAGAAGAAGAAGGAGAACAAGAAGAGAAAGAAGAAGGAGAACAAATTAAGAAGAAGAAGAAGAAGAAAAAAGTAGCAAAAGAGGAAGGAAAGGAACCAAAAGATGAAGAAGAAGAAGATTGAGGAGGGAGGGTGGAGAGAAGAAGTAGAAAGAAGAAGGAGGAGGAGAAGATGAAGAAGAGAGAAGAAGAAGAAGAAGAGGAACTTGAAGTTCAAGGAGAAAAAGAAGAAGAACAAAACCAAGAAGAAAAGGATGTAGAAGATGAAGAAGAAGAAGAAGAAGGTGGAGGTAGAGGAGAAGAACAAAGAGGAGAAGAAAAAATACAAGTAGAAAAAAATGGAGAAAAAAATGAGAAAGTAGAAGAAGGAGAAGAAGAAGAAGAAGAAGGAAGAAGAACTAGAGGAAGAAGAGAAGAAGAAGAAGGAGGAGGAGAAGAAGAAGGACAAGGAGAATAAGATGTTGAAGAAGAAGAGGAAGAAGAAGAAGAAAAAGAAGAAGAAGGAGGAAAGCAAGAAGAAGAAGAGTTAAAACAATTACAAGAAGTAGAGGAGGAGGAGGAAGAAGAAGAATAAGAAAGAAAAGGAGGAGGAGAAGAAGTAGAATGAGATATGGAGAAGAAGAAGAATAAGAAGAAGAACAAAAGGAAGAAGAAGAAGAA